>VZTL01075053.1:5719-28639 GCA_013400535.1 Scopus umbretta
AGATCGACACGCTAACGACCAGCAGGGGGGGGGGGGGGGGGGGGGGAGGCAGGGTGAGAGCATCTTCTGTCCTTTTCTGAAGTACTGCTGGTCACAGTCTTCAGAGAAGGCGTGTTCTTGCCCACGGGCACAATACAGGACTCAACATCAGTTGGATCCTGCTTTTCACTCCTCATCAGCTTTGGAAAAGCCCCAAGGCAGCCAGCAGCAAAATTTGATAGGACTTTAGGCAGGTGCAACTCAAAGGGGAGAAAAGCTCATCTAATTAAAATTTAGGGCTTTGGACAGAGGCAAGCTGTCAATGCCAAGAGCTGTATGCTCTGGCAAAGCAAGAAGCAGAGAAGCACAAACAAATCCTTCATAATTTGTACTTCAGCAGTGCTGGATACTTGAGGGAGGATGAGGGTGTTTTTTCTTTAAAGGGCATGATCTGCACACTGATGAATGCACCCCACCACCAGCCAGCCTGCCTTATTACAGAGCTTTCCCTTGCTCAAATATTTTGCAGGAGATAAGCACTGACCAAAATGCGATATCCGTCACAGGGCTACCGTTCTGAGGCAAGATAATGCTTATAATGCTTTTTTTTTTATCAACCCTTACTAAGTAATGACCATTGCACCACCAGGTTTACTTGCTCTGTTATTACAGAGCTGAGACAGATGCCTACCACATCTGGAGTGGCACAACACACTACAGAAAAAC
Organism: Scopus umbretta; assembly: GCA_013400535.1. NCBI lineage: Eukaryota > Metazoa > Chordata > Aves > Pelecaniformes > Scopidae > Scopus > Scopus umbretta. The sequence goes on from VZTL01075053.1 coordinate 6,425, forward strand.
AAGGCTAAACTTACTCTTAAGTAGCTCTCTCACCTCTCCCAGCAGGATAACAATGCACCTTATCCCCTCAGACAGAGAAATTATTCATGTTTCCCTTTAAAGGGGTACACAACGAACAGCAAAGCAGTGTTTGGACCCGTCCCCGTGCACATGTTGAATGTGAAGCTTTTAGGCTGGTCAAATGAGAGCTTCAAGTATGCTGAGTTTGGTGTGAAGGCTGCACTTCGAGGTAGCTCCACAGCTCAAGCCCTGAGCACAGAAGGGATACTGCACGAGGAGCTGCTGGAGCTGTTTAGCAGCTAGACAAGGAAAGCAAAGGTAGGTGCTTGGTTTGTAATCCCTGCCTGTCCCCTGACAGCAGGACGTGCTCCCTGGCCAAAGCTTAGAAGCTCTGGGTTTAGGTCACTGGGGAGGAAAGAGACAGATGTGATAATTCATAATGTCTCCTTCAGGCTGCCCCAGGCATCTAATACAGGTGCAAATTACAAGAAAAAGAGGTATATGTGTCCCAAAAGGTACCTATCTTTCATGTCCCAAGCCAGCGAGAGATCGATGCTGCAAATATCTTTCCCTTCTGACACAAACAGACCGTGTTAACTGCTCCCCTGTACAGCTGGGCAGGGAAATCGGGTAGAGAAAGGTCAAATGCCTCACCTTGCAAATGCTTGCATGAATACTTAATCTCTCTCTCCTGTGAGCAGTCTCACCAGCTTCAGGACAGCTGTAGATATTTTATAAAGAAGAGGAAAGATCTCTAACCTGCTGCCTGCCTCCAAGGGGATTTGGAGGGACAGGGATCCCAGTCCTCCACCTGAGCTAACCAAACCCCCCCGCCCCGAGTTTGCACCGGCCTCCCGCAGCGTAACTCCAGCACCCAGCCTGACACAACCCTCACCACCACGATGTTTTTTAGGTATACAAGGCCCTGCCAGAGCTGAGTCCCTCTGGCTTTAGTGCACAGGAAGTTACACTCACGCTTCCCAGCAAACCGCTCCAGTTATCTCAGGCTCCAGACACAGCAGTTAACGTTCTCCGATCCAGTAAACCATCAGCTCTACCACCACAAAGAGAAAGATGCTAAAAAACCACCCCAAAACAATCACACAATAAAAAGCACCAAGAAATGTACCCGCTTTGAGTTTGCTCCCTGCGGCATGAGTGGGTCTCCAGGCTCTGCCAAGATGCCACGCTCTTCCCACCCCGAGAAAAACCTGCAGGCACCCCAGCCCACCACCACTTGAGTCTCCTCAAGAAGCAGATCGGGCAGCCCTGAGTCCATCCCCAGCTCCACCTCCTCCCCAGCCTTGGCGAGCAGCTGGGTGATTTGGGAGCCCCTCCTCACCATCAGTGAGTGGGAGCAAACACTTGTGCAGCCTTGAAAGGTAACACCCCGAATCAGCCACCATTTCTGAAGACAGTAGGTGACCTCTCTAAGGATACATCTACCTGTGCTGCCCCTTCAAGACACACAGGGGTCTCAGCGGGACCCACAGGGCTGAGCCTCCAAAAGGCCATTGAGAATCACTAAAACTGAAATTTGTGCCCTGGTTGGAGCTGAGGAAAAGCACCTCCTGAGTCAAGCTGCTCCCGTTCCTCGTGTCACGGAAATACGGGCCCTGCTGAACGGCAATTCACTGGTTTTATCTTCTTGGGGCAGGGGACAAAGTTATACAGAAAACGCTATCTACAAACATCTTTATTTGGAAACAAATATGTATGTTACTGCACTAAATTAACTCAGCTAAGGAGATGGAAATGAGATCATTTAAAAGCGGAGAGCAGAGTTTCAGCAGAATCATCTTTTTACGTAGCCAGACAAGGGGCTCATTTTGGGGGAAACAAACACATCTTTTATGATTATGGCCATTCAAAGCTGTTTCTTGCACTCTAAATTGTCTAACATGAAGGATCAATGGTATCCTGAGATGATGGTTTAATTAAAAACTCCTCCTTTCTTCAAGTTGAGATCTGCAAAAACACTCCGAATGGCTGATGGATGTTTTGCCATTACCTTGCCTGCTTTTGTTTTAATTTTTTTTTTTTCAGAATTTTAATTGCTGCCATTTGAGGATTATTGATTAACTGTAATTGCTCCTTTTCTCAGGCATCTCCCTAGTTATCTCCAGCTATGTGGTCTACACAAAAGATGAAAGCAGGACGCTTCAGGGCTGCAACGGTTTTCCTGGCCTGATAATGCAAATGCAGATAGCTTGATTTGCCTAGGTGTTTGACTCCCGTGCCTGGACCCTGCAGTTGGCTTGAACTTGAAAGTGGATTTGCCGGCAAATTCTTTTTCCTTAGAGAAAGCAAAAAGCACCAAACCCCCTTTTTATAATCCAGTTACTGTTAGAGAGAACCTAGAACAATGAACTCTTTACAGCACAGGAAACTCCTGAGCGCAAAGAGAAATTCCCCTCTGCCTTCCAGGCTGAGCAAAGGGAGGAACGTTACTCCTCCTGCCTGTTTCTTTACATTTCAGCTACATTTAAAGGCTCACGTGTTTCAAAATACAGGGCCAAATATGCTATTACACAGGTAGCATCAACTGCAACAGGCATGAGGCTGCTCTTTGCTGCAGGTTTAAGGTGATGCTTTAATTTTAGTCTGAGGATTATGATCTCAGACTAAAGTATTATTGGGAGGCAGCAAATGATCCTGTTAAAAGTTGATCTGATAAGTCTGGTGTACCTAAGTACATAGATAGCGCAATTAAACACAAACCCCTCCCTGCATTATTAATTCTAGAGCAATTATTTTTAGAAGCTGATCGTCAGCTAAGTGGGAGTTCATTACCAGAGTTTGTCTAGAAATAAGTTTTAGATAGCGAGTGGCTGCCCACAGGACATAAATAACAAAAATTATTAAATATAGTAGTAGAAATTTGAGACATTATTTCCCTTAATTTTTTGCCCAGGGGTGCCTGTGCCCCGACACCGACCTGCAGCCCCGTGGGGAAGCCGACACCACACTCAGCTCTGCCGTGGCCCCACCACTGCAACCAGGTACCGTCGCACCATGGGAAAATCCCTCCTGGCCATGGACCACACGAGCATCCCGCGGCTCTCGGAAAATTGGAGACGCGAAGTTGCGGCAGTCAGAGGTCACAGAAGCTTTGGCGCCTGAACCCCACACTGGGCTCACCAGCCCAGCAAACCTTTCCATGGTATGACCAGGCAGGAAGATGACTTGTAAAGGATACTGCTGGAAATGTAAATTAAAGCATAGCAGGCAGCAGGGAGACATATGAAGGGAATCACGGATATCTGATCCAGTTTGAAAAGACAGCTTGGGTAGGCAGCTAATTGGGAGCCTAGGGAAACAGCCTCCCAGTCTGCATGCAGCAAGCAGCTCATGTAGAGAGGAGCGATAGGATTTTTGCAGGAAGAAGCTGACTGTTAAATTGAATATAGTATTGATGGTAAATGCATTTCATCACCAAATTAATAAAGAAAAAAAATACAGTAGAGAAAAAGAAGAACAAAGTATGTCAAGCTTTTTGTGCCTTTTTTCAGTTCTCTAGGGAAAACTTTCTTCCAGTACACAGGCAGAGACAGCACAGTTGGGAATGCTTTCACTTAAATAAATGTCAGTAGACTGAAGCAACTCCTTTTCTTACGTTTTGCTCAACAAAAGAGAAATTAAATAGTGAGACTTACTTAGGAAAAACGATGGTCAGGCCAATGTTTTTACTTTTTATCAATGTGATTTTTTATTTTATTTTTTTTATGAACAGGAAAACAATTCTTTTAGTTCTGCATTTTGAAGAAGAGGCATTTATTCTGTATACAAAGATAAAGATTCATCATTAATTTACTAGGATGACTTTCACTATTAAATCTCTGCTCCGCAGAGAGCAGTGGACACTCTTCAGGGACATGCTGGGAACTTCAGCTGCCTTCACCCCCTGTGTTCTTCTTTAGTCTCGTGAAGCAAGACTGACATCAAAGAAAGGAAAAAAAGATCATGAAAGGAATCAGGAAGTTCTTCTGAGCACAGAAGACAACCTGAAGAAGTGGACCATCCAGTCAATGCAAGTCATGCACATATTTAAGGACTGCAGGGAGTTAAAGAATTAAGAGGGGAGAGATCCCGCTGCTTTTGACAACAAAGCAACTTTTGGCAAGTTGTAACAGAGCAAAATGTGGCATGGAAATAGAGGGGTGAAGAGCAAGGTTGGAAGGAAGCAATGAAGGCTTTCACAGGTGAACTCCATCTTGAAGGCTTACCATAAATGTTATTCCTGTCCAGTTGTAGGAAGTTTCTTGCGGTGCTTTGCCAAGTCCTCTTTTTTCTTGTTGTCATCAAAATATGTTTCAATGGATTTTTTTCATGTGATTCGAGGAGATTACTAGTAGATTTTTTTTTTTTCTAAAGCACCTTATTTTAATAAAACATTTCCATTAAACTCAAAATTTTGGCCTGGGCCCTTGCTTCTTTGGAGAGCAATGGCATTTTTACTTTTGACTTCAGTCAGACCAGACTTGAGCTGATGGTGAAGTGGATGGACAGCATATAGGTGTCTTGTGGACATCTGTGTTCAGACAGCAGAGAAGATAAAATTCACTCCTGTGACCGCCTTTAGGGACTTAGGGAAACTTGAGCTGGTCCCACAAGCAGGGACAGGAAGAGGCTTGTCACATTATCTCGATGCGCCCAAATTAGGGGCCAGACACAAACGTAAGTAAGAAGAGTGATACAGAGTACTCACATTAGTAAGCTGACTGTATTAGACAGGCATCTAGGTTTGATGCGTAGATTTAGAGGATGTGAATATCCGTCTGAGTGTGAAACCTGTCCCTGGTGTAACGCAGTTAAGGCCAGGGCGTACATTTGACCATCTGACTAACCAGTCTGAAGGCATACCCGCTGCTAGCTGAAGCAATACGTCAAACTTTGATTTCTTTCACCAATACAGTGGAAAGAAAAAAGCATCTTGTGTGAAGGGAGAGCAGGCGTACTGCAGCCACTAGGTGGGATAACAGCCTAGCGGGCAACGCAGCTGGGAGGTAACTGCAATATACAGCCTGCACCCAGCCTTTGGCCAGCATCACTTCCAAGGGATGGGCAAGTAAAACGCCACACTGCATGTTCAACCTGCCCCAGCCTTGGTCAGGGAGCAGATTTAGGAGACTACAAAATCCCTTTAAAAATTCATAAGTGTTCTCTGTAATTGCTCGGTTCACATTCAAATGTTTTTTTATAACTTGACTACTGCGTACTTCCAGAATTGAACTTGCCACATTTGCAAACATCTTAACAGGGCTGTTGCAGAGCTCTTGCAGAAACTGTAATACTGTAGTGAAGGAAATGGGGAAAACTCTTAAAATCAAAGGGTCTGACTTAACTTGCATGAGAAAGAATTTGACCTGGAGATCTTTGCTCTAGGATTTCTGCAGTAAGAAAAAAATATAGTTATGGTTCCGCTTTGATATTTACAATACAACTTTTATGCATCTGTAACAGCATTGTTAATGCATTTTTTTATAAACAGTTCTGTTTTGCTTCAGGCAGGGAGACCCTTTACAGGATAGGCAGCTTGATTTGTATCTTAATTGTGATCATGATGTTCTACCTCTGTTCTGTCAATTAATGCATCTGGGAGACCAACTCCAGGAGAAAAAAAAAAAAAAAAAAAAAAAAAAAAAAAAAAAAAAAAAGAGTAAGAGCAGGAGCTTGGCCTTTGCACCTGAATATTCTTAAGGAGAAAACAAGAGCTTTCTCTCCTTACAGCTCAAAGCAACTCAGAAAGCTCCCAAACAGAGCAAGAGGGAAGCAGACCACTAAGTAGGAATATAGAGATAAAATAAGGCTTAATAATTAACACCATCACACACCCCACCCCAGTTTGTGTATGTGTGGTTTTCTTCTCTCTGGTTTCTGTATACGGAATTGTTGCATTTCCTTCATTTCCATGTGTATGATTACGCCTCTTAAAAGAGGGTAGGGATTGGGTTGTCCCAAACTCACTTGTGCAGCTCGAATTGATTGATTACCATCACATCTAGTCTCTCCCAGGAGCCAATAAGACACTGTAAACCTTGCTTCCATTGATAGGTTTCCATAAAAAAATCCATATGGGCAATTAGATTCCCCATGTGAAAAGGCTTTACACAGACTTGCATGTGACTTTGCCAGGTAACCGAAAGCAATGTCTGCAGGTTAACAATTTAGTATTAAGTCAGGCATATATATGTATGTAGTATATGTTTCTATACACGTAGCATTTCAAAAATGGTGGTGAAGATGCTCGTTTGGCAGGACAAGGCTTAAAATGCCTCCTGCGTGAGTTAAGGATCAGGAATCTGTAATCCTTAAGAAAATATAGGACTGAAATATTAACAAATCCCCAGCAAATCCCAAGCAAGAGGCACAATACCAAGGCTAGCAGGTTTCTTCCAAAATCCTCCTCCACAAAAGCAGTCTGAAGATATAGGGTTGCGTAGGTCAGGCTGGTGTGAATAGATCAGTCTCACAACTAAATTAAGGATGAAAAATATTTTTGGGCATCATAGCACTGATTTCCCTTCCAGTGAGAGCCTCACCTGCCTTTGAAACCATAATAGAAAAGATTCTGGAGCAACATGGAAAGAATATTCTGGGTGATCCAATTTACCTTGCGAAGTGCAGAAGAAAGAATTTGATTTTGTAGCATTTTCAGAAGGATTTAGAATTGCAAAACTAAATCAGAATTATTACTATGTATAAAGTGATAAAGACAAGAGATACCCTACTGATCCTGGATTGCCAGTGTCCTAGCAAGAAAACAACCATATATTAACAATTTTCAGCCTAAACAGCCACACCAAGCAAAAGTGTAACAGGAAGGGATCCTCATAAGATGTCAGAAACTGCTACTGGCTCAGGCTGCTGTAATTTCTCACTTTTAAACAATTACGCATTACTAGGCAGCTTGTGCTTTGGAAAGTACCAATATCCGTGTCCCTTACACTGTGACAAGTCAGGCTCTGCTAGAAATAGCAACCAGCGAAGAAAAGAAATGAAACGTTTTCTTATGGTACCAGATTTACAAATAGGGCATCACTGGAAATACATTCCATGCCACTCTAAAAAAAGTCCTTCGCCCCCTGCCCCCTCCCAATTTCAGCTGAAAAATCCATCCAGTCCAGTGTGCTGGACACCATGAATGGGGTCCGTATCTCCAGACTCGTGTGGGCTTGTAATTGAAAGGGATGCTGCAGTTGTTGCTGAGCTACGGACACAACTCAGCCTCCCTGTGCCTCCTCCCGGCACCTCCTCCTTGGCACCTCTTCTTTTCCTCCTTCCACCTCATTTTCTTAAGAGACTGATTCGAGGTGCTCAGGATAAGACCTCAAGACTTCTTTGGTTTTAGGAGATCTATCAGCAAAGTGTGGCAGCAAGACCCTTTGACACGCTGAGAAGTGACTTGTCTTATGTCTCGGAGGAAATCAGCCTCCGACGTGAGAGCGAGCCCTCCTTTTTCGGCATCGTGCTTCCACTGCGTGCATCTATCCTTCCACCGGCACCGAAAGAGATGTCAGTCACACGGCTAAAGGACAGTGGGGAGCTATGGGAATGAGAACCCTCTAGAGTGACACTATTTCATGCTGTTTCTTTAATTTTTTGTCTGGCAAGTGAAATGTATTTCACCAGAAGGTGGGAAAGGACTTGGAACAAAATTGATCTTGGCTGAGCAAACATTTGACAACGTTCTGTGGGAAACAACCATCTGTCTTGGGAGATATCAACTCCAGGAGATATTGATGGCACTAAAAATATCTGCTTCAGTCCACAGTCCCAAGGCAGTCAGCTTTCAAGCACGGTGAGCCTCAATTCTTCAGCAGTAAACCATTTTATTTATTTTTATTTTTGGAGAGTTGACTTACCAGGTGTGCAGTGAAAGGCTCCAGTTTGGTCAAGATGCAGCCACACATGTTTTTGCACCTGGGCTGAGTGGAAACTATAGAAGAGCTGCAGAGAGATAATTAATATGGATTAAATGGAAAAAGGGCTTTGTGCTCTGCTTCACAAGTACAGACCGTACACAGAGATGGATGTCTCTATTTCAGAAGAGCTTCCTGGAGCAGTTTGGCAGGCTAGTTTCTTCTGAGATACATGAGAAGAGAAGAAAAAAAAAAAAGTAATCTTTGAAAGAAACTTTAAAAATGCACCATGAATTCAAAACAGCTCTTTGCTCCTCACTGACAAAGAGGCTAATGTATTTATTGAAATTGAGAAGCAGCCCCATCCCACAAATCATTAAGATTTAGACCATTTCACTTTCCATGTGTGGATAAAAATCAAAATAATCCAAAGTTTTTCTCAGGGGGGTGCGAAGAAGGGGACAGCCTAAATTCACTGATAGATGTTCTGCATAGCAGTTGGCAGATCCACTTTCACACCTCTGATTTGCTGGTCTCACAAAAAAAAGGCAGGTGCTTTTCCATGGGCCTGTGAAGTAATAGTTATTTTTACCACAAACTGGAGGTCTTGCTACCAGGACATATTCCTCTTTGGAAAACGCAGTCTCTTGGCCATCAAGGGTCTCTGTGGGATATCAGAGAATTACAGGTGAAAGCCTTGACCTGTTGTCCCACACTTGCTCCAGAGCCTCTTACTCTCTCCATCTGTGACTGGTACAAGCTCCCCACCAGAGCTATGCCAACATCCACATCTTCTCACAAAGAGCTTCAGCTGCAGCAAGAACAAGATACTAGCTCATTCTACAGCAAGAATTTGCCTTTTGCTTTTGTGAGCCCTACCCCATCGTATTTCCATTTCCTGGGATATTCATTAGGGGTTTTTTTTCCTCATTTTCCTGTGGTTTTCCCCTTTTGGGGAGGTTTTTTTAGCTGTGTTAGTTGTGGCTTTCCTGGGGAACAACCCGGAGAGCCATTAACAATTTCCACGCACTTATGCTAAGAGCAAGAACAAACGACGCTTCCTGCTGACAACCCCCCTGCCACCAGCAACTGTCCACCAGCAAACCCCAGAGCTGGATGCACATTCTCTACGTTTAGCCTCTGGTAAACAGAACTTCTTTTCTGTGGCCAACAAATCTAAAAGGAACCCATGTTGCTTAGCTTGCAGAAGAATGACTGTTCAGCATAGCCCAATGTTGCCAATCAAAAGTCAGGGACAGGTAAAGGGGCAGACTTACCAGAATGTAACTTGTTGGCATGATGAAGGTGGCTAAGATAAGCTAGACTAGCAATCATAATCAAAAAATAATAGTAATAATTTAAAATTAAAAACAACAACAAAAAAATCAATGCATGTTGAAGGCTTATGGCTAAAGTCTTCCTCAAAGCTGACTCGGATGATATTATTTCTTACTCTCTTTTATATTAAAAACAATCAGACATTCCAGTGATGACAAAAAGAGGTGCAATGACTGCTTCAGCCAGATACGCAGATATATCAGGTGGATAAAGAAAAAGGGGTGCCCTAGCAGTATAGTGTACTTGACAGGACAGATTTTACAGAAAAAGAGTATTCCTACTTCGAGTAATTGAGGAAGAAAACATAAAAATGCCTTAGAAAACAGTAGCTCCATGGTCCTGGACTAGTAAATACTACATGTGTGGGGGGAAAGGGAGTGGAGGTTTATTGAGCAACTGGAGCAGACCAGAGCACTCTGGGGAGCCATAGAGAGATGTTGGATCATGGCTAGGAAAGAAGTAAAAACACCTGAAAGAGGGCAAGCAAGAGAAGGGATTTCTCCCAGCACATACAGCGAGAGAAGGAGCCGAGACAGAAGGCTGATAGGATGCACACTTCTTTAATGATTTTTTTTTTTTTCTTAGTTGGGTTTGTTTGCGTGACAGCTCTGAAATAGGATAAAGTACAGAGAAGGGCAATGCTGCATAATGTGAATGAGAAAAGGGAACTATTCTGCTTTTTCATTTAAATGCATGAAAATCTCTGTGAGGTCTGTGCATGGGGGGAGGGCATGAATTTTTAAAAAAAAAAAATTATGCTGAAGTAAACGATGACTTCGGTGAGAGAACAGACTCAATCTGAAGGCTCACAAGCACTGCTGAAATTATGAACTGTGCTAATAGTCCCAGGCTGTGTTTCTGGATGCCGAGTAGGGCATTGACTCAACAAATACATCAGCAAGATAGAATTTCATGCCAGAAAGCCCTCTGTAGCTCTTCAGAAACTTACCACTGTGGTCACAGATACCTGGCTGCAGGGACGGGATGGATGCTACTGATGCGGTACAGACCGGTCCATCCACAGGGAGCTCCTGCACCCACCGAGATGGGTGTCCATGGGTGGTGACGTGCCATACTGCCTCTGTAAGAGTCACTGCACACATCCTGCTGATCCTCTCTGCCTCCTTCATCCCACTCTTTTTTCCCCCCGGCACAGTACTGGTCTGCAAGGGAAGGATGCAGCCCTGTAAGTTGGCCTCATGGGGACATAGGAGAAGAATGGAAAAGCCAATAGGCTCAGTCCCAGACATACCCATGGAGGAGACAGGCACCCCAGAATGAAAGGACTTCCAGGTTTAGTGGTAGGAGCAAAAAGCACATGTTTTGCTTCCTGTTTAAAAAAAAAAAAATCTCAATCTGTCACACACCGCCAGGGACAGCTGCCACCTGTGTTCTGGCTACCTTCCTTCATGCTTCCCAAGGTAACCTTCAAGGGTGACAAATAGGAAGAAAGCACTTGAGAGACACTGGACAAGCTCAAGGCCAGAAGATATTAGTGGTGCCCTACCAACAGAATATCTTGCTGGCTTTGTATCATCTTTCCCAGATCTGCCAACCCGAACAGGTTCCCTTTTAGCATCTGAGGGGAGATCATCATATCTCAAGAAGCACAGGCTGGCCAAAAAACTAAGGAAACTAATATCAGGCCACTATAAATAATAACCAATGACTCCAGACAAGCCGTTTATCCTCAAACCTCCAAAACCAAAATCCAGATGAAGCCAATTAACGTAAAGAACCACACATGGTCCCTAATAATACATACATTTCAATTGTCCTGTGCAAGCCAAAACATTTCTGCCACATCATCAGTTATGTTATATCTGTCCATTCTTTATTCAGTAAGGATGTATTTATATATGATTATGGTGCACCCTGAAACACATAGCTTACTAATTAACTCAACCACCTGGAATGGTAATCAGCTCAACAAAATCTGGAGCAAATCCATAAGACTGATCATGAGACGTACATGCTTGAATCACTGAAAAGCTTCAGTGGTTTTAACCCACATAAAGGGAAAACATGCATTTCAAATTGAGTGCCAAGAGGCTGTCCAGTGCTAATGACAGGTCTGAAAAAGAATCAGACTCTGGTTGTGCAGGGAGGTGCGGGCTTGAGGTGCCTGGCCTCCAAGCCTGCTCAGTGGCAGCACAAGGATGGGCCTTTCGATATCGTATTAAAGAGTTGGATCCAGAGCAAGTGCTGGAAGTCTTTTATCCCATGGAAGCACTGCTCCCCAGTGTTGTCCCTCAAAGTCATACTGCCAACAGATCACGGACTGGAGGTTTTGTGATGGAGAACTCCAGATCTGCATGGGATCTCTGTACAGAAACCAAAGCAAAGACAAGTTAAATTTGGGTGAAAGACTGCATACGCTGTGTGCATGAGCAAGTTGATACAAAGCCTTCTGATATTGCAACAGCTGGGTTTGAGGCTCCCAGTATTTTAATACTTACCACCTTGCCTTTTTTGCTACCCTGAAGAATTACAACGACTGGGACATTGCTTGTGCCACTTCACGCTGTGCATTTGCTGCTGATCAGCGAATTTAATCCTGCTGGAAATGCAGAAGCGGGCTACAAAGGATGAACTGTTTCTCGTCTGCGTTTAAGCTCCTTCATGCCTGCTAAAGGGCTTTGCCTAAAATCAGTGACAACCTGCCCACTCCCATGCCTAATTGTCACAAATGTGTGAAAACAGAACCCAGCATAGTTAGCAATTATCCCTTCATTATGCCAACGTGCTTCTGATAGCATAATCATAATCAAAAGACACATGATTCTCCTCTTACCATTTTCTGTTTGCAAATTTAGCTTCTTTTTCTGCTAATAAGGTTTGTTTGTTTTTTTTTTTTTTTAAAGAAACAACAGCAAAAAGTACCTTTTGAAGCCTGTGCCTGTCCACGCAGCAGTCTGTGACAAACTGTCCCCCGACCTGAAGAATCAGGCTCTGAAGCTGCAAATAGCAGCAGAAGTGACAGGCATGTGAAAAGGCTCGAGAGCAGGGCACGTGAAAAGCATCCAAAGCCGAGTTCGAAAGAAAATGTTGTGCCCGTCACAGCGGGTTCAGAGTTTGCACATCATCTAGGGGCAACTTTGATTAGGATTAGTTAACCAGCAATTTATTGCTTATAGTGCAGTCCAGGAAGCTCTGCAATAGACACTAAAAGAATTTAGGAGAGGTGGCAGGAGTCACTCCAAGGGAGTAGGTTAAAACTCAGCATGTGCCCTTCAGCTGGAAATCATAAAGCATGCCTAGAAATGTCTAGCTGACGGCCAAGCTGGAAGACACAAGAGGGCACCTTTCCTGCTCCCTATGGAGGAGGCTGCCAACCGCCAGCCTTGATCTGAGCATTACATGCAATGTAAATGCACCCATTCCTGCTAGCCTTATGGCACATTTGATCCCCAATCCTGCCTGTGCCTGCATAGCCTTTGTATTCTCTCCTGTCTTTCCTCTTCTCCCTGTCTTTAAGGATTGCCTGCCCTTGGCAGTCTCTTTCTCCTTTCACTACCTATGCAAAAATGTTCACGTTCTTCCTCATAACTGTGCCGATACAATCTCCTGTCCCATCATCTCCAGCTATCCAGTCATTACATGCTTTTTGAGAAGTAAAATAAATAAAATTGAAGAAGTTAATAAAACTTATGATTCTGAGAAAATATTTGCTTTGGATATTGCACAGAGAATTTAGGAAGCTGGGATCTCCCAGTTTTGGGAACCAGGGAACTGTTTTACCTAGTACACTGCCTTTTTTGCAGAACCGATTAGAAAATGCTGGCCTGAACTCTTAACTAATTACTCCAGAACTAGCGCATACTGGCAGCTGCATCTGAAATCTTGAAAAAGGCAAAAGACACTTGTAATTTGTGTCCATCTTATTTAGTAAGGTGGCACTGGATTTAGGAATGAGCCCAGATTAATTTGTGCATTATGCCATTTTACAGGGCAGCAACACCAGTGGCTGACTGTCACCTTCAAGGGACTAAGCCCTGACTTCTGTAGAAGACAGCAATGATGTTGCTGGTGGAAGCCAGAGCAGCCGTGTATCCCTTTGCCAGCGGCTGGAGTTCGGCCCACCTCTCATGCAGAAGGAAGACGAATAGCCACAGTGGTTTACCATCAACTCTATTAAAGCTCCTCATTCCTCTGGCAAATTGAGTTGACTTTCAGGACAATTAAACTATTTGTGCCTACATGGAGGCTGTTCGGTGCTGTTAAATTCCAATGCAAGGTGAGTCTCATTTGAAACAGCAGCACTGGTAATAGATAGTGCAGCTCCTTGTAATGAGATCCTCTCATCTCATTTGAGGAGTTAACAGGGAGCAATCACAATGGTTAGCAATACAGATAAAGCCCAGCTACTGACTCTGAGCTCGCAGAAGAGGATGGGGCTTGCACACGAGAGTTGAAGTTTCGGGTTCCCCGCACAAGGACCAGCAAAAACAGTGCCAAGTTTGCCACCTCTCAGTCAGAATTGTCTCCTTTTGGCCAGCCACAAGCCTCTGCAAGTGAGCATGAACCCAGGCCCAAAGCTCTCACACAGCAGTTTCTAGAAGCAACCTTTCTGTTGACCCTCTGCTGTAGCAAGGGCATGCCGCGCTGTTCTGAGGGGCAGTCCCTAACTTGTGGCTGGACTCCAGAGAGTTGCAACTGCACTTGCTGCAGTCTAGCAATGAGCACATCTGCTCTTGGCTTTCAGAAGAGTCCAGCTCCTCTTCTCTCCCCCACAAAAGTCCCAGTATGGTCAGAAATTCCTCCAGATTAGTCTGAGAAAGCTGAACAACATCCCGCCCCCACACACACAAGGACAGCTACAAACATTGCGCATGCCACTGAGTGCTACATGTGCTTCTTCCATCTTTCCTTTCCTTACTGAAATTCAGAAGGATGCATCCGTCTTAAAAATCAAACCAATCTCATACAGAAAAACCTGACCAAAAGCGGGCATGCCGCTGGCACATGCATTCTTCCCAGAGGAGAGGATGTGAAAGTAAACAAAACATGGCAGATGTTAGTCGTGGCGTTTAATGTGCTGCTGGAAGGTGCTCAAATCCTATAGTGATGAGAGCTCAGAAGTCTATAGTGCAACAGCCAAACACTTCAGGATGAGCTTTTCATGTTGCTCTGTTTTGAAATACTTCAAGATGATGTGGCACAGAAATAATTTAGGCAAGAATAGATTTTCCTAAGCAAGACAGAATGATAAAACATTACACTTTGTGATATACAGCTGAAATTACACTACCTGAAAAGGCAATATCTCATCTGAAACACCGAGTATCAAAATCACTTGATTTTCTTATTTTTTTTTTCCCCCCCATCAAAATGTGGAGAAGATGAAGAACATTACAGCAAAATTTCTTCAGATTGAAATACAGGCTGTCTTGCATATACAGAGCTTTGGAAATCACAAGTTATCTTCATCTTTTCCAATCATTTTTGAATTAACTAAGTAACTTCCTCAGCTTGTTTTTAAACTGCAGTGACAGACATGGTTAAGTTCTCAGATGTATTAAAAAAAATATCCTAAGTGAATAAAAAGGAAAAAAAAACAAACCAAAACACAAAACCCAGCTCAGAGTTTGTGCATGTTGCATTATATCATCGTTTGACTTTAGGATGTCGGAGTTTGCTTTATCGGGATTTGACACTATCTACTTGACTAAGCAGTAGCTCAAACACAAAAAAAATTGTAATAAAAACACCAAAAATGTCATGCTGGTGAGCTTCAAAGCAGCACGGGGTTTGACTAATTTAACACCTTTTTTTACTCTTAAAGGAACTGCTTACCCATTGATTTATCTTCCGTTCACCCAGGATCATCCTGTCACTATTGCTCAGAGCTGTAGTGCATTTCTCTCCATGCAGTAAAAGAAAAACAAAAATAGAGATATAATAAAAAATTTCATGGCCTCTGCTTAAGGCTTCAGAGGTACCTTGTGGTCTCTGTAGAAAAGCTCATTAAAAATGCATTATGCTAGCGAGAGAGAGGGTTTGCAAGGGTGTGGGGCAGTTAATGAGAGAAAAAGTCTCTCCTAGAGAAGGGAGAGACAGGGACTGCTTTATAGCTCTTGACTCATAGCTTTGATTCAAAGCACACGGTCACAACCGATGTCCATCCGACTGCTCTTCCCGGCCGGGGCTGTTCCGTCCCCAGGGAGAGAAATCGCACCCTGGGAGGTGGGCAGCGCTCGCCTGGTGCCTCTTGCGCAGTGCCCTGCTGGTGCAGAAACGGACCAACAATCGCCCAGGCAAACGCGGAGCCACGTCTAACCCGTGATGGGAATAACCTGAACCTGTGCCAGGGACAGTGGGGGACACGGCCGGACCGGGTGTCCCCGGAGCTTGCCAAGAGCTTTCCTGCAAAAAGCCCCATCTTCTGTGAACTACTGACATGAGCTGTGGGAAACTTTTCCCTAAGAAGACAGCCCACATCACCCTGAAATCCCGTTCCTGTTGTAGCGACATACCCCAAAGACCAGACCAACAAAACCCAAAACATAATGAAACAAGATGCCAAAATCCAGGATGCTATTCAGATACAATAAGCTTTTAAAAGATTTGCTCATTAGCATCTTCTTTTACTGGAGCCTTTAGATTTTGAACGTTCCCAATTTCCTCCAGAAGCACGGAGGCAAGAAAACTTGCCCTTCTTTTTCTTTATTTTCTTTCTTTTACTGAAGGAAGCTGCTTCTCTCCAAGTGGTGTATTGCACACAATATTTTGGAAATCAGCAAGCGGATTGGCAGCAGCATTCAGGTTCCTTCTTCATGTTGAGTTTAGGATTACAAGGACCCAGGTATAACTTCATTAAAAAAATTAAAGGGAGCAGTCAAAATTAGCATGCAAAGTGAAAGCTGCATTTTTTCACAGGTGAATATTAATGGTACAGAAAAGAAGTATAAGTAGTACTCTTAATAAAATAAGTTTTCCTTTTAACCAAAGACATTATTAAAACAAGAAGCTTTTTGAGAAAATCCTCACCAAATATACCTGACAAAATAGCTGAGCCTTCCTTCTTTTCTTGCCTTTTTTTTTTTTTTCTTTTCCCTTTCCTCCACTGTAATGGAATTCTTTCTCTTTTCTTTTGTTGTCACATCTGTGAGGATATTTGTGTTGTTTCTTTCAATATATTTCAGGTAGCCTGGCAGCACATGTATTGTAAATCAAATTAAGATTGAGGCAGGTGACATGAAGGACTAAAAAAAAGTTTCTGCAAATCAGGGAAGAAGCGGGAGAGAAGCTGGCATCGGAGCTGGTGCCTGGGGGCAGCTTTGTGGGTGCAGGATAGGGTCTTTGCTGGTCCCCCATGAGGTCAGGTTCATCATCCCCTGCATCACGAACAACTCTGTCCACCCACCTTGTCACCCATCCAGAGCCTCCGGGCCCAGCCTGGCCGCTAAAATGAAAAATAAGGAATAAAAGCGGCAAAGCAGGGTGCGAGCAGTGCAATAGCGCAGAGGAAGGGGCTGTGGGAATCTTGCCTCATCGGCCATTCTTGCAAACGGCTGCGCCCTGCTCTGGGAAGGGAAGTGTAGGTATTTCATGGGAGAAAAATCACCGTTTTGGAGGAAACGGCAGCACATATCCCTATGCCAATCCTATAGGAATGGCTCCTTAACATGGGAGATGTTAAAACAAGCATTTTTGTATCTGTTCTCTCCCTGTGACTCCAAATACGGTGTAAGTTACACACATCAAGGACAGGTACGTCTGCAGGAGTGTGAAAGCATACGCATCAGCTTTTCAGTCTGCAGTGCCCAAACGTAGCCAACAGACTGAGCAGCTCAGCGGGCTGGAGAGGATTAATACATCAGGAGCAAAATGTAGCAAAAAAGCATTTTTTTTTTCCTTCTGTCTGTGCTGCCTTCTTGAGTACTGGGAGAGGAGGAACACGCTAAAGAGACTGTATTGTACCAAGTGTCATATGGCATCATTAAATTTCAGATGTGCCAGCAGATAATTTAGATAAAGACCAACAAGCACAAGGACACACAGAAGCATTATCAGCCACGACTCCAAGGATGACAGGTTGTTACCACAATTTCCTAAGAGGCTGCAGCTGTGAACTCCCTTATTCTTTTATTTTTTGCCCTCCCACTCAGCAACCTTCAGAAACTGGAGTTTAAGTCTCTTTTATGTTGATGTGCTACAAAGGAACCAAAAGAAAGCCTCAGGGGGAAGATATTGGCTTTAGCTATTTGATCCAGCTTTTTACATTGCTATTCTTTGCCCAATTCTGAGAAAAAGAAATCCCTTTATCCTATGATTCCCTACCTAATCAAAACTAGGCTATTTTATCCAAATAGCCAAGCCATGTTGCTTAATGCCCACATTGATTTCGGCCCCCGGAGAGTCAGACTGAAAGATTTTCCTTGAAGGACTAGTCAGAAGGGAGAGTGGTTGCTGCTGCTGCTGTCACAAAGCTCTACCTTTGTCACGGAATATTACTCTTCCCACCAAAAAAACCAAACAGCGCAGCAGCGTCAGGAGGGGCCGCGGGAATGCAAGCAACGATGGGTGCAGGCAGCAGCCCCGCTCCGTCCCGAGCGGTGGCACAGCACCTTCCAGCACAGCACAGGGCCAAAAAAAGGTGCTGCAGCCCCAGCTCGGCTTTCACCGAGGCTGGGGAAAGCAGCAGAGGGTGATGGTCGGTGGCACAGCCTCCGAGTTGCTGCAGGAGCAGGGAAGAGCTGCTTTTGTCAGGGCAGGTCTAATATTAGCTACGACCTCCTCAGCAGGCAGGTCCCTTCACTGTATGGCTTGTAACCCCAAGAACGGAGACCAAAAAAAAAAACCCCTACAGCACCAGGGTGTCTAGTGTGATCTACAGCACATCATATGCAAGGACGGGGCATCTTCAAATCCTCACCCCAGCTCCAGCAGGACTCCTTTGTCCTGGGGAAGCGGTGACTGGAGCCACCCTTGTGGAGCCAGGGGACCTGACCCTGACCCCAAACCTAACCCAGCCTGCCCCCATGGATGGGGATATCGGGCAGTGGAAAGGGACAGTTTCTCACAGCTCATACAAGCAGAAAAATCTTAAAATTTTCAGGGTTCTGCCACCTCTGCAGGGTGGATATTGCCAAAGGCGGCAAGGAGAGAGGGTTATCAGCAGGCAAAATCGCATTAAAGATCTCTCTCTTGAGGGAAGCAGGCTTTACAAAATGCCGCAGGAAACTCCAGCACAAGCCAACACCTACTTAGTATCTCAGTTTTCCTGGAGATTTGCAGCAGGAGCATGGAAGTGTGGGGATCTCTCACTTCTTACTATTTCCCTTTAATATATAACCTGTTGGACAGGCAGGAAAGACCAAACACTTTGCATCTCTTCCAAGGATCCCCATTGCACAGAGAAAACAATTATTAAATAAACGGATAAATCAAAAGCTACAACTTGTTTTTCTTTTACAGGTATCAACTCCAAAGCAGAAGATCGCAGCTGCGGAAGCTGATTTTGGAATACAAATGAAGAGCATTTTCTGTGGGCATCCTACCAGTAATAAGCTGTGGAGAACGCAACCCCTTCGGCTCCCAAAATCATGCAGATGAAACCTGGCCATCATTACACAGTTGGGTCCCTAGCAGCAGCAGAGAGAAAGAGAGTGGATTTCAAAATAGTTTAAACTACAAGATGAAGCTGTTCAATTCAGTCAGAAATTGATCTAGAGGATTCACTGTGCAAACGAAATACCGTGCCTGGGTTTTGTTTCTTTGCTTTCTAATTTATTTTTTTTAAAATATTTCTAACGTTCCCTCACACGCTGCTCTGTCTTTCCCTTTATCAAAAGAAAAACATATGCTGCAGAAGTGTTATCCAGCCTTCAACCCAACACTAACTCTGAAACTATTCTTAACCTCATTTCTGCGATCTCAAATACTCGTAATATCAAATACAGCTAGATCTACTCTACCAGCACAGGTCCTGCTAAAGCCAACACAGACTTCTAAGAGCAAGCCCCCTAACCCAGACCACTGGTCTCCATGAATTCGAGATTAAGGTAGGGCTGATACCTTATCCTGAGCCTGATCTTCACTCTTACAGCTCCCAAAACCTGTAAAATGAAACGTATCACCGCCAATCCCCCAGACAGAGAAGGCGGCTCTCCACTAAGCAGGGCTTACCTGCTTCTACTTTCCTCTCAATCTCCACTTAAATCTTACCCTGGCCTTTGCTTCAGTACATCAAGGTTAACTGCAATGTGCTCACACTGGCAAGCTAACTCCTTCTGCACGCTGCCTTACACCAACTTATCTTTATGTGCTGACACCAAATGAAGCAGAAATAATGATTTTTTTTTTTTTTTTTTCCTCTTTTTTGCAGCAGAGCATCCTGGAAGACCTCGTGCAAGGTTTGTGGTCCATGCTGCCCAAGGAGATGCTATTGCATTGCCATCCCCTGTTGCTGTTACTCATGCTTTAGTAAAGGCAGTCAGGACCCTGAGGCTTTCTCTAAACAGAGATGCAAAGATGAATTTACTGCTTCAAGAAACAGAACTGGTGGTGCAGAAAGCCACCAATTACTGGATTATGATTTGCTTTGGAGCTTTGCTGGCCAAGCCTTCACAAAGGCATTGATACTTGGGCTTTTCTCTTTTGTTCTTTTGGGTGGGGTTTTTTGGTTGGTTGGTTGTTTTGGGTTTTGTTTGTTTAATTTGTTTGTTTATAAAACCATCATAACAGTCCTGTCTCCTACTTTCTCATCTGGAAGTTTATTTTAAGGAATCATCTCCTTTTTGCCCTTAGTTAACCCCAAAGGAATGAGAAGATTCTGATAATATTATGAAAACCTGTGTCCAGTCAAAGCATTGGCAGTCAGATTTTAAGCAAAATGCATCAGGCCTGTTTTGACGGTCATTTTTATGAGCTGGGTTTGCTTCCAGTTTCAGATGATTATTAGTATTTTCTAGGGCTCGATCCAGTAGCTCTGAGCATGATGGTAGTTGTTACCAAGCCCAAGAGCTTTTGGATCTGGCACACTGCGCCCCAAAAGGCTGTTGCAAATCCATCCACACAGCCGCTAACCTGCCTCAGGTGCTGCAGCTGCATACAGCCTAGGAACAGCTCAAAAGCTTGCCAGGAAAATAGATAAGCACATTGAGGGGTACCTGCATAAACGATGCAGGGGAAACCTCAGCTGATCTCAAAGGGAGCACGATCAGACCTGAGGATGGTTGCATGAAGGGATATGCAATTTCCTGCTTTCGTGCATCTTGTTCATTTCTAGAACAGCCCTCCCCCCTTTATCATTCACAAACTGGCTATCAAAGTGTAAGGCTGGAAAAATATTCCGTGTTCTCCACTTCCCTCGCTGAAATTACACAGAAAAGGCAGAGCTGCCCACTGCTGAAGCCTGTATAGCAGCTCCAGCCAGTTGGACATCTGCGAGAGGAAGGTCTGTTTTCTCAGGGCGAGTCAATCACTCCAATATATCGTTCAACAGCCAGGCTAACTCCGACCTAGGGCAACGCGTTCGGGATCTGCCAGTGAAGGCAGAGGTTGCTCTCAGACTATCCTTGTGCACTGACGCATCAGGAAGCGACAACCTTCGTGACTTTTGCATCAGCAGCAATGTTTCCGTGAAAGGCCAAAAAAAAAAAAAAAAAAGAGGTCAGCCAGAAGACGCGGGATCCCTTGCCTTCCTCTGAACATACTCGGCTTGAGAAGGAAACCAAGTTACTGACTGCAAATCCTGCAGACAGCCCAGGCAAGCATCCAGCAGCTTCCTTTGCGGGAAACACAGATCCACTCTCACCTTCGGTTGTTTTTGGCAGTGCTAACAACAACTTTGTTGAACACGAAGCTAAAAATATCCTTCAACATCTACCCACCTGCATCTGTATTCTTTTCTTTTTCAAAATTTTTTTTTTTTTTTAAAGTGCATGCATAGACAAAAGAAAGCAAAAACAATAGGGAAACCAAAGCGTTATTGAAGACAATTAGTGAATTAGTGAGCTTGTAGCATACCTTATTTTCTGTTCAGCATCTTATTATAAGCAGATCCTTCTTGCTCTCAACCACCAATGACTTCCAAAGTTCATGTTATGTACTGGCGTGCATCTGCTGGAAGGTGCTTTGTACCTGAGAAGCAGAGTCACCACTGGGGCTGCTATGGCAAAGAAACTTTTCTAACAGTCAGGAAAAGAAAGTGCTGTATAAATACCAAGTAATTACTCAGGTAAGTAACAATGCTAGAATAAGATCAAAACCTGTAGTAGCTTCACCCAGGGTAATGCACCTAAACCCCCTTTCTACAGTTAATGGAGATCTGGAAGTGCAGCATATTCACAGGTTTGGTTTATTTTTTTCCAGGAGCTACTCTTCCAGGCTAAAATGCACACTGTGTTTTCACTCACATTGGTATAAATACAGGATAATTTGAGCGAGTTTAGTGATATTATCTCGAGTGCCTTAATCTGGAGTGTAATCATTCTCTTCACTGCATGCCACCCCACCACAGCTGCATGCTGGCACAGCTTTCCTGGATGCTACCGGGCGCAAACACATGCCTTACGCCTTCACAGCCAGATCTGTTTCAGCTCGGGGTTGTGACTGAAGAACCCAGGACATCAAAGCCATTTCAATCTATTTTAAAAGTAGTTTAGCTAAATAGTCCTTTTACCTGAATGCAATAGAGCCACTCCATTTTCAAGACACCAAACTTTCTAGCCAACGGCTTAGATGAGATTTTTACTCAAGTGTGGCTCATAACAGTGGGGCATATAGGAGACTGTTGAGTAGAATCCGTTTTCTGCTCTGTATTTGGGAGGGTTTTCCTTCAATCACACCTTTTCTGAATGGAGTGACTGTATGTTGTGCAGTTACTCCGCCTGTGAGTTCATGGGGCAGAACCAAATCGGTGTGCTGCGTTCCTCAACAAAAATGACTAAGTGACAGCTGTTCAAACAGAAGGGCGAGTGGTGAAATCCTCATCCCCTGCAGTATTTCTGACAGGTCTCTCTGGGCTGTGTATTGGCCCCATACTGCTCCGTATCTCTGCCCATGATTG
>VZTL01075053.1:30153-43291 GCA_013400535.1 Scopus umbretta
AAAAAAAAAAAAAAAGATACACACACATATATATATGCAGGCTTTCTATTTATCTAGATTTTCATATTTAATATGAAGCCACAACAATAGGCTTCATGGTTCCCCCATCTTCATGTGCCACTTTCTGCGGGCAGGTTCTCTAAGTGGAAAAGATGTAATTCTTTATAATCAAGCCTGCACAGTCACCAGAAGGGTTAAAATCAGATAAAGCATTTCCCTACGTTCTTGGTCACCATCTAGCAGACGTAATCCAAAAGCCTGCTAACAGGGATCAGGGAGAAGGTATATCCATTTGTCTGCTCATAGACATTTATAATCTTTCCCTTGCAACTTTTTTCTGAGCACACCAAACCGCTACAAATCAATGGTCCATTTATGACCCATTTCTGGGGTCAGAACTGCAAAGTGCAGACCTTTCATAATTCAGAAGGAGACAGCGTGCACACGAGCAGGACAGCACGTACGTATTTCCGAAGAGAATATAGAATAATGTACTCTCTTGCAGAACCAGAGGGAGAACGTGACTGTAACCTGCAACCATATTTGCCAGATACAACTTCCAGTGTTGTTCATCCGATTGCTTGACGCTCTTCTGTTTGCATTTGCATAGATGTTTGTTCAGGGAAACAGGGGCTGTTTTATGGAAGAACGAACATGGCTGTAAACATCCAGGACGCCCTGAATGGTATGTCCACAGCTGATAAGAGGCAGGCAGAGCATCCGAGTTCTGGAAACCCTTACACAGTGTGGGTTGCAGAGATGTCCTCTTGTGTAGCAGAAAAGAGCGCTGAGCCCCCGCTCCCAAACTGGCCTTGGGTTCACCACCTTGTCCCGAGTATGACAGAGGACACCATGCCCTTGAGTCCTCTGCGCCGCACAAGACCCCTTTTGGACTTACCAAAGGCCAATATCAACAAAGTTTAGTCTGGCCAAATTAAGATTTCTTTGTTTTCTCATTCTCCGGGCATGGTTTGAGCTTTCCACCCCATTTTCCAGGTACGCTCTTCTCCTGCTCTTTGAGCTTTGCAGCTACAAGGACAAAACTTCTGAGACGCTTCCCTGCATGTCTTTCCACCAGTCTTAAATGCTAATGTATTATATAAGCCCGCCGTGTGCTGAGGGACCCTCTACATTATTTAAAAGCTGTCAGTCAGGTGTGAACCTTTTCATTGATTTACCATTCACTTCTCATCCTCTCCTGGATGCATTAGGCAGCTGCAACCTGCGACTGGTATTGAGGAATAACAATTCCATTTGTTTGAGTCTAACTTAGCACCGCTCACTTTTGCAGCCCATATAATTCTCCTTACTGTGGTTTCTGTGACATTAATGACAAAATAAATAATTCACCATGGTTTTCACCCAAATGTAGCCCTGTCAGAGACTAATATACAATCTTTGCTAGCTTATTTAACAAAACAAGCCATTGAATTGTACTTTTAAAGGTTGAAACTCTCATTTTAATGGAATTTGGTGGCAAAATTCCCCCGAGGCCCAATGGTAACTAACAAGTACAATCTCCCGCTCCTGTTCCTACCACCCCTCCTTCTCATTTAGCCCTCGCATTTACGCTCTGCACCCACTCAGCAGGTCTGTGCCTCCTTACCCTGCATATCTGACAAAACAGGCTAGCTTTTCATGAAGCTGCACTTAGCTTGAAGGGACCGTGAACTGAAGCTGAACAGCACCGGGGTTGCCTGCACAGGGTAATTAGGAGGAAAGAGAACACTTACTTCGCTAATGAGACCTGGCAGCAAGACTTTGTGAAGGAAGCCACTCCTGTTCTGGCTCTCAGGGCAGTGGGTTCAGTGATGAATTCAGCCACTCCAAGCATTTGGGGAAGGCTGCTTGGCTACACTTTAATAAGACCCCTATTAAAAAAAGAAGGGGAAAAAAACCCACAAAAAGACCCCCAAACAACCCTCATTTTTTGGACAATCATGACAAAGTTACTGGAAACTTCACAGGATATGCCTCTTACTACCCAGTCCCCCAGTACCTCTACTGGGTATTTTTTCTTCATTTCTCTTACACTCATTCCTACTTGCCCTGTGTTCAATAATGCTGCCCCCAAGCTGCCGTGCTAAAATTGGTGTCAATAACTGTATAATTTCTGCATAAAGGAACACTCCTACCAAGAAAAACCTTAGAGCGCTGCTTTCCCTTAGCAGTGTATTGGCTCCAAAATGATCTCAGGGTTGCATTTGGATCAAGACCCTTATTTCCTCGTGACTTTATGTTCACCTCCTGTTCTTTTTTTTTTCCCGGGCATACCACTTAATTTGTCTGTAAGCAACACATTCAGAGATGGCAAATACATCATGCCAAATTCTCCCCTGGAGCAGGGTCAATTTGATATTCAGATTGGCTTTTCATTTATCCTGGGTCTGCAAAGTCATTTTGCTTTCTTTCGGCTTCAATTTACCTAAACTATTGGTATCTGATTTTTGATTTTGCAGAATTGAACTGTCTAGACTGCTGTCCAGGGTGTTTTTCCTCATGTCCACAGAGTCTGTTTTTCTTGTTGTGCAACTGCAATTGCTGTTTGGAAGGATCATAGTGTGCATTAGGTAGCTGATGAAATAAAGCCTAATGAATTCTCATGGAGAGAGAAATCATTACAGCTTGTGATTTCAAAATCATGAATGGCCCATTTCCTTCAAAATGAGATAATAATGAATAGATGATACATTTCAAAGTGTACTCTAAGTAAAATTGCTAATGGTTTCCCTGGAGCTGGAAATTGTGCGCCAGGAAACAAATGCATCTGCCCCCAAAAGCAACTGTGATTAAGAGGGAGTCAGAGACAAGCAAGGTATCCATTTGTTTTTTCTTCCCCAGCCCTGGCCAAGACAACTATAGCACACCAACCAGAAAGTTTCTCACAGCCCAGGTTCCTTCGCAGCCCACGCTTCCTTTGGGAACCCCTTCACAGCCCCACTCCAACCACACTTTAGCCTTTCTTGTTCTCCCAGCACAAACCCTAACCCTAAAAATAACCATAACCGTACAGCAACTCCTGTATTGCCTTGCAACAAGGCATGTCCAGAAGACACTGGCTTCTTTACAGAAATAGCCCGGTTTAAAGTCCTGATTGGCTAAACAAAGGGATTAGTTGAGAGGCTATTGAATTATTAAGCCAAAACCTAGAGTTTAACACGAAAAGTCTTACTTTTGAATGACGTTAAGGCTACCTGCTCAGTATAGACTTTAGCCACAACAGTGATACCAGCACAATCGGGAATGAGCAGACAGGGGGTCCCAGAAATTTTTCCCTAAATTACTCAACCTTGTTGGCTGAAGTCACTGTTTTGTCCAACAGCATTAATGGGATGAAGTGTGAATATCAAAATAGAAGATAATTTATTAAATGAGATGCAGATCAGGTATTGGGGGAAAGCAGTGCTCCATTCCTTCTGAGAGTTCATTTACCGAAGCTAAAAATCCCAAGCAAACCTCAAATGCTTAAGGTACACACAGTTAACTCACATCCTCCTTTTGGCAAACAAGCTCACACGATTCTAGGGTCAAAACTAATTTTCCTTCATCTTGCTCCAAAACAACCAAACTCACAGATTGAATGAACATGCATACGTGAGGTCGTCATCAAGTAGATGGCAATCGCTGACACAGCAATGGTCACAATCTAAGTCTGCAAAGCGTTCCCCGTCCAGGGGAGACTGGTGCCTGAGAAATATCAGACTTGGCTCACCAGCCATGCTCCACCTCTGGTAGCCATTACCCTACACATTTAAGCTCAGAGCAAGTGCCCTTAAATTTCAGGGCTGGAGTCTGCCTTGCATGTCCTAGCTCCGTGTATCCTTCCTACAGGGCAAGTATATCAGCCAGAGAAAGCGGCAAAACTTAAACTGACACCACAGGGACATCAGCACTGGTCTCATAATATGTCACATATGGAAACAAAAATCAAAGTGGCCTCCTGTATAAGTGATCTGAGAAAAAACTTGCAGCCAGGCAGAGAAGAACTGATTGCACAGTGGAGCTCTTGCAAAGGGCTGTATTCCTGCCTATACATATGGTTTGCAGTCTGATTTGCTCAGTACCATCTTTAGTTTAACTGTCCATTTAGTTTGAATTGCATGCAATAGTTACGGAAGCATACGTGGGACTGAGATGAATACAAATGAATTACTTAGGTCTGGAGTTATGACAATGACACCAGGAAATGAATTCCCAGGGGCTTAAAAGAGAAGGGAAAAAAAAAATTCACCGTTGCCTTTTATTTGAGTTCCTGATATTTTCAGCTTCTAAAAACATTACCTTAGTTAACTTTCTGCACTAAACTTTTTTATGATAGGAATAAAGTTCTTTTCATTACAAATAAAAAAAAAAGCACACTCCCTGGCATAGCATCCCTGCTATCACATTTAAGGCACCTCCCAGGGTAGAGCTCTTCCAGATTAGAGAGAATTTTTTATCTGAACCAGAGGCTGGACTACGCTTTTCATTTCTGCACGCCAGAGCAGACAGGAGCAGCCGGCTGGGATCCTTTAGAAGCAATGCTGTGCTGTTAAGTGGACTGACTGCATTCAGCAATGCAGCAATTCCCAGAGACACCATAAATTCCAGCCCAGAAAACACTGACCAGTGCCTGGTCTTGTTTACCACAAGCTGCGGGAGTTGGTGACTTCCACTTGCACCTTGGTCCTCCTGAGGAAAAGGCCGTGACAAAGCGGGAGGAAAAGGTGGAGCTCGCCACCGGCACCGTCTCTGTGGAACAATAACTATTTTGTTCCTGTAAAGCAATCGCTGTGGGATTTTGAAGGCTGAAATCTGCTGCGCTTTAAGCCTGACGATGAGAAGCACTTTGTTGCTTTGCTCCCAGCTCTTGCACCCGGCCGGGGCATCAGCACCCCACATGTTCCTGTTCAAGCATTGCTTTCCCTTGCCTAGTCAGCTTTGGGGCTGGGGAGGAGCGGCGATGACTCTTTTCAAGCCCTTGCGCCAGCTTGATTACAGAGGTCAAGACGTGTCAGTGACCCCATGTAAAGATTTGGCTCCTTTGAGAAGGCAGTCTTCAAAACCAGCGTCCCTGGCACCAGCTGAACGACTAAACCCTCGCGACCCAACCCACCGCTCCTGTCCCGCAGCGCGGCGGGCTGCGGTAGCGAGCAGGGCGCAGCCTCCTCGCTCACCAGCACGTTCAGAAGTCTTGCTGCCAAACCCACACAACAGCCTCCTCCCGCGCCTCCGAGATACTCCGGGTGGTTTTGTCAGCGAAGCAGAATACTAGCGTGAATAACACACCGATGCTGTCAAGGACAGCGAGGAGCAATCCGCACAGCCGGCCCTGCTCTGAATGCTACCAGCATATTTATAACCCGAGTGTTTCGCCCAGGGAGCTGCAGCCTAATTTAGGCTCCTGTTTCCTGCTTACTTTCCTCTCTCCAAACACAGGATAGTTTTCTATCATTAATCTCCACAGCCTTATGCCTCCAGTGTCCTGAACTTGTATTTCTCTTTCCTGTACATACAGCCTCTCCTCCTACTGCACGGAGCAGCTGACCCGGTCACCTTTGCTGGCAACACTCACAGCTTCCCAGGATCAGGCCCACTACAATGAATAAATCACTCCCAGCTGCCTGCGCACACACACACAAGGTAAGTAAAAGTGGTTTCCCACAATAGGCTACCCAGCCCCAGCTGTATCCTTCCAACTTGGTTTAAGAGTGGCTCCTTACAGATTTATTCCTACTCCTTCGCAGTCATTTTTGCTGGACCAGAAGTCAGTCCTGCTCAGCACAAGCGATTGTGCTGCTCCTTTTATCCTCCCTGAGCAAAACCGGTGCAGTTCTGTGCACCGGCACTGATATCAAATGCAAGGGGATTTTAGGAAATTAACTGGCAGCAGTGAGGCTACGGGCAAGGATTTTCAGCAAAATCATAACCAGATTTGAAGCGACGTGAAAGTCCTGCATACCTGGGCCTGCTCCTGCCAGAAGTGGCACGGCTCCTGCCGTGCTCGTTTAACTTGACGCAGCCTCTGCCCAAGTTACCAGAAGGCGAGAGAGGGCAGGAGCGCACAGCCTGACCAGCCACCCCTGCCTACGGCGCCTTGCTCAGTCTGCGTGAAGGATGCCCCAAAAATGGCCCGCGTCCCTCCGATACAGCCCCTGACCGCGTGGCCTCTGTGTGTTTTGAGACTCATGTCCCCTTCGGAGGGTCTTTTCATGCCCCGTCTTTGCTACGGCCTCAAGAAACACCGTGTCTGCCTGACCCTAAAAGGTGGAATTGCTGAGCATCTCTCAGCTTGCACCTTTTGAGAGGAACGGAGTTAACTTCCTATGCGCTGGAGTAAACTTCTTCCTCGCCTTCAACCAGTGATGCCCATCATACGGAGGAACGGTGGATTAAGGACTTCACCAGTGCAAGATGTAATTGCTCTTAGTGCTAATGTGAAACATATCTGTTTCAGATTTTGTGCATTAAGTAGAGCTAGATGAAATGTTGCAGGACAGCATTTTATTCAGGAAAAAAAATGCAGAGCCGATTGACTGAAACCACTGGTCATCACTGGCATTGGAATGGGAAAAACGATCAAAGTGTTTTCAGTTTGCATTTCAAATTATAACTCAAGACTAAGTAAAAGATATTGAAAAGCCCCCAACACTACCAACAAAAACCCCAAACCTAAGAGGCAAGGATTTTTACTTTTGCTAGCTAACAAATAATTCGATTACTCACCCAGCACTAATGTGAGGGCGGAGAACCGGAGTGTTCCCTGCCATTGGCACAGAGGCAATTTAGGTGGGCAATTCCATTAGCACTGTGGAAGTCCCTTCACATAAATCTTTATGGCATTAATGAGGAAACAAGGCATTAATAATATAATAAGTTTGGGAAAGGTTCCTTGGCTCCAGTTCTGGATCTCAAGCAAGGACATCTCAGGTTTCCCATCTCTGCCAGAGCACGGCTTGTGCATCGCTAAATCTTCACATCGGCTCAGGGCTTGGGGCTCCACTGCAGTGTTTGAGAGGTCTCACGGTGGCTCTGGGAGCAGGGAAGCGTAAATCGTTGCAAGTAACAAGAAACACAAGTGCTATTTCCTTAGCATTCACAAATTTGGATGCCCTTAAAAGCTGTGCATTCAATTACGTGGGAAAGGAAGAGAAAGAGTTAACCATTCAGGAGTGAGCAGATTTGCTCCGTGCAGCAAGCCAGCAAAGCACTTGACTCTGTAACATCCTCACCAAGCAATTGTGCGAAGGCTCTCGGTGTCGCAGCTATTGTTTCATCTCCTTATCGGCCCCGCACACTGCCGTGGGCTCTGAAGCTCTTCCCGCCACCCCCTGAGAGGGCTCCCCCCGGGATGTTCACAGCCCCATTAAGATGAAAGTGCTCCCAGCCTCTGCCCGTCTTCCGGCACGCTGTCTCCGCAGGCTCGCGCGATGTGGAGCAAAGGAACAGGTTTTGCTTTTAAGTTAGAAAAGTAGCACCGCTGCTAGGGGGGGAAGGGGAAAAAACAACAAAAAACAACAACAACAAACCTCACAAACCACACCAAAACACCACTGGCTGCTATTCCAGTGGTGGTTCTTTCCAGGAAAGCTTGGTCTCTAGGCCTGCTAGACCTAGAGATAGGACCTGCTGGATAAATTACTTTATGTTTTCCAGCAGCTGCCGCTATGTAATCACACCAAACTTGTTTACAATTGAAATCACAAGTTATCCCAAATACTGGTCTTATTTCAAAAAAAAAAAATCCCACTCCAGCAGCTAAAAGGGGCAAAATAGCAGCCACCTGGGGGACAGACATCCACCTTTCTAAAATTTCTGTGTGGCAAGGTCGCAAGGACCACTGCCCATGGAAAGATGGGAGCTCAGCAGACTGCAGCTGGAGGAAAGGATAGGGACCTGCCTGAGCGCCTTCTCAGGCAGGGGTAACGGGAGAGGACCACAGAACCCAGCACAGCTTTCTCTTGATCAAAACCTGGAGGGATTTTTTTTTCCCCCCAATTCTGAAAGGAAAGAATTTATTTGAAATTTTGTGGTGGGTATAAGAGTTTCTGGTTCTACAATGTACTCTCTTTTTTAAGGTACTGAAAGAGAAGCAAAAACTATGAGTCTATTTTGTAATTAATTTTAATTCTTGATGTCTTTTCCTTCTGGCCTACCAACGCTCCTCACTTCTGACTGTCACAATTTCAAATGAACTTCTGATTGTGCTTGAACCCTCCAGCAGCACATCAAGGGAAGATGCATCTGGCCACCTGGATCACAGATTGACGCAGCTATTTTAGAGACATACCAGCACTTTCCTGCTAGGCGGTTCTTTTTAAACTCTTTTTAAATAAAATAAAGTTTAAAGATAAATAAAGTTTAAAGATGCTCTCCTCAGTGTGAGACACAAAAGCAACTAACAAAGGAAAACCTCTCTCCCACCTGACCAAATCCTAAGCTCTTTCCTGCTGCTTAGGTGTCAGTCCACATCCCAACCTGGCAGGCACAACTTCTCCCATGCTGCACTAAGATCACCGAACTAAGCCAAGCAACTGGCAGAAAAGCTGATACGATGCACTTCTTTTCTACTCAGCTGAGCATGGAGGGTGGAGATGCAGCACGTATTACTATTTTTGCCTTACCAATGCTAATACTCCTTGGAAAGAAAAGCTTTATAGCAGGCTTAACCTTTGCAAGAGTCCCAGAAGATGCAACTGAAGCTTTCACAGTCCGTTTTTCCACCTCCCAGCCAGGCCCTTACCCGCATGGATTAACAAAAGCCCTCGTGTAGCAGTTATATGGCCTTTCCTTCACACAGGCAAATACATGCACTGCGGCTGCATCTGTCCTTGGCTAGGTCTGGTCTGGGCATCGCGGTGCCTCTCAGCAAACATCCAGAGCTCAGCTAAAGCAGAAGCAGTTGCAGCAGCTGAGGCCACCTGAGAGCCTGCTCTCAGGACGTGTTTGTCCCACCCTGGCTTTAACAAACCATTTTGCAACTGCGTTGTTGGCTCAGAAATTTAATTGCGAGCCTCCTGATATTGGGTGGTGGTTTTAATGAAAACTCCAGCTCCTGGGGAATGCAGGAATCTCAGCTTTCATTTAAAACCAATTAAGTCTTCTAATTGCAGCTGCAACCTGAGAACACCCAGCAAGAAAGTCCTGAAGGATGGAAATCTGAAGGTAAATAAAAAGACCCTCTTCCTTCCCTGCCCATTTAAGAAAACACTCTCAGGATTTTCAAACAAATGGCATGGGAGGCCTGACTCGTATGTACAAAGCTTCATTTTAGAAATAGTGATATTAACATGGTAGAATAGCAGGGAGAGAAGATAACCATTGCTTTAAGCATTAGTGATGACTTATTTTTGTACTACTAATAAGATTAAAGCATTTTCACTGTAGCTTGGAAGAGGTAAAACACACACATTGAGAGCAGCCATTAGAAATAGGGCTACAAAAGGCAGTTTAACAGCCAGGCAGAATTACCACTTGCATCCCTTTAACATTTATATATCACCAGGGTGTGAATTCAGCAGTGTTCAGGGATTACAAGGCAGCTCTGGGGTATCTGGAATAGAAGAAAACACAGCTGAAGTTTTCTTTTAAACTGGAGCACTGTGACTCATGTCAAATTTATCTCTGAAAATTAGTATCACACCCTTTCCTATATCTTGGAGCCTAGGAGCTGGTAAGGAATAAAGCCTGCAGTATTTATGATTTAAAGGGACAGGGTATGTCTGTTTCATAAATCCAGCTGGCCTGCAGAGGAAGGGAATAAGGATGGCCAGAGTCTCGTATTCTAACTGACGATGCCTTCTTCCAACTATTTTTGGGTTATTAAATTCAAGTTGAAAAAAGCAGGTTTCCTTATGTTTACACACACACCCAGTTAATTGGAAGTAAAAGTGTGTCTGGTTATGGCCAGAAGCACTATCCCCATTTGGGAGAACCAGTTTTTTGTGCAAAATTTGTGTCATTGGTTTCCATAGCCCAAAACAAATCAGGAATAATTTCTTAGAGCAGAGGAACAGATTTATACTGAAGCGTCCCTTCAAATTTCTATCATTCAAAGGCTGATGGCTCCAACGACTGCCTTCAAATTGCTATCAGTAAAAGTCTACGCAAAAATGAAATTCAGCGTGCGATTGGGCAGACAGCTGTATGTTCACAGCCTTTAGCGACTAATCTAAGCTGGGCTCTAATTTCTCTTTGTGTAGATTTGTAACATATACAGGCTTGAGCTTAATAAGGCCATTAGCACAAGTAGATTTACTCAGGCACATAAGTGCTTGCAGAATGAGATCCCTGCTTATAGGCGGCTGGCGCTGGGCCAGCCCTCTCCCTAACCAGTGTCATACAGGCGAAGAGGCTACCTCATTTTTCCCCTTCCCAGCAGGTCTCTTACCGACCCCCTTGGTAAAGGCACCCCACAAGCCCGAAACCAAACTACCCCAGCGCAGCCCCATGCGGGGACACAAACCTCAGGTCCCGGCTAAGCCCGGCCCATGCCCAGATGGCTGCGCCGAGCCAAGAACAGGGACCCTGCTCCCCAAGCCTGGGAGAGTCTCCCTTTCCCAGAGCAACCGGCATTTGTACTGATCCCTTCCCCGACGATCCAGAGCCAACGGGATGGCGGTGCAGGAGTAAGTGAATTACCTGCTATTTCTTTCCCCCTTCGCTTGCGGATGAGCCTTCTGAATTCTGAGTGAGGGACTGCCTCTGATTAAATTGAATCAAATGTGCGTGTTTACGAGACATTTTGACCGACAAATCATTTTCCCCGTCAGACTGAGATACGACAATGATGATAACTCAAATTTTTGGAGTCAAATGGCTTTGGAAAGCTTTCCTGCCATTACAATCCGTGAATGTCAACGGGTCTAGCTAAGTGCAGGCAAAGACTGATGGCAGCACTTTCTGCATCTCCTTTTCCCATCAGAGCTCTATGTAAGATTGGCTGGCAGGTCTGCCCCAAAAAAAGGATGAAAGAAGATGCTGTATATTATTTGTATGATTTGCACTATATTGAATTTATCTTTCCTTTCCCCAGTGAAAACAGGTTGCGAAAGATACCGCTAGGAGTTAAACACTGAATTAGTTTTCTCCTGAAATAAGAGCTCTCCCTGAAATACTGAGGTGCCTAAACAGCTAAAATATCTTTCCAGAGTGATTAATAGCACTACCATTAAAAGAAAATTCCAAACACATCATTAAAAAAACCCAAACGTATTTCAGAACAACAACCCATTGAAGGAAATGAGTGAATACAAACCTTGACTTTGAGTCTGTTTTTCAACCTGTTGTTTTGGGAACAGGAGACCCAAAATTCCTCCGATACCCTTGCAGGGAAGCCCAAGAGCTTTCCACTGCTGTCTCACTTCGCCTGCACCATCCAGAGATCTGCACAGCTTTGATTTACATTTTGAAGCCTCGCTTTGCAAACATAAAAGCTAGAACTGGCTGTTGTTTTCACCGTGTCAACCCCTTCGTCCATCTTCAAAATCTGGACAGGGTGGCAGTTATGCTTAGCACAAAGCAACAAAACAGGTAAGGAGAGCGCAGACGCTGTACGTCAAACTACCATCCATTAACCCAGTACCTTTGCCTTCCTATCTCTAGAAGCGTGGCCGTACTGCCTCCTTCCCCAGCTCCCTCTCTGATTATTATTTCCTTTCCAGGAGTGTATCAGGAAGAAATGATGAAGAAAGCAGAAAGGGAGAAGGAGCAAAGGCACAGCACAGATCACACCTGTGTTTCGGGCCCCTCCACTGTTTCCACGCAGAGGGAGGAGGAGCAAGGGAAAGAAAACCTGGCAGAATAACCGACTGGAAAAAAAATAGCAGCTGGATTTGCTGGGTGAGAAAGGAATAAGAGAGCAGACTGAAAACTAGCCCCTAAAGAGCAGCTCCTGGAGGAATTTATTTGAAATGTGAACAAACTAAATATTGGTAAGAAAACACAGTAAGCAAAGCAACAGGGTAAACATAAGCAGTGCTACTGCGAAAGAACACAGATGATTCCCTATATTAAAAAGTGACAACATTTTGCTGAAAGAACGTAACAAAGACTGTTGGCAAAAGCAATTTCAGTTGAGAGCAATGCTTACTGAAACCACTGCAAGCTTTTGCATCTTCTTAAATAGACCCTATACCAGATCCTGAGCCGCTGAGCAAATAATTGTGGGATGAGCCAGGTGTGCAAACAGCTATGGGATGCTCTTATGCCATCTTTAGCAATGCAAAAATAATCCATGAAGTGGAATTTAAGATGCATCGTTCATGCCTAATAACCACCACGTTTATTCACACAAAGAAAACTGGCCCAAACCTACGCTGTAGCCAGGAAATTAAGAGTTGGAATCAACACCTATACAAACAATAAGACTTCTTGCAGGGATGGAAAACGTTAGAGAAATCCAGGTATCTGGACCCCCCTGGCACTGTGGGGATGGGGGGAGGCCTTTTGCTTTTGTTACATCTCCAGTACGCGCCTGTACAAAACAGGCATCTGATAGATGATCTGCTTGGCAACTGCCGACGGGAGGGTCAGGAACAACTGATAAAATTTTAAAGAGTTTGGGCAGACGAAGGACCAGCACAGTGCTGTATCAGCGAAGGCTGGAAACGCGCAGAGAGTGCTGTTACTATTCAGTAAGCACCAGTCACTGAAACATCCCTGCTTGGGTTTAACTGTTTACAAGCAAAACCTTTCAGATGAGTAACCTTCCTCAGGTACCTTCTGTCTAAAGCGACCAGGAGTTTTTTTCTCACCCCATCGAAGCACCTATCCTTATCTGCAGCAAGAAAAGCTGCAAAACGAAGGGACTCGCTAAACAAAAAGTCTGTGCAAAGGGAGAAACGGGATCATTCCCACGGCAGTTATATTCCTATTATAAAGGGGATGAAAGGGTTTTCTACATCTGCCCCTGGGGAATTCACCGCTGTACCCTGGCACCCATTTTGCCACTAAAAGTGGGTTTGTCAGTGCACAGCGGGCCCAAAGCAGCCAGAATGCCTAGAGTCACCTCTGAGCTTTTTCCTGGACCATGACCTCAAGGGGCTGGGAGGGCCCCATCCAGCAGCGCTGCCGCCGTCACCCTGCTCACCTCCCCTCGGCACCATACGCTTTGCTGCCTGCTCTTGAGAAAGCTTTGGGGGTACATGATACCCCCCCC
>VZTL01075053.1:43331-57888 GCA_013400535.1 Scopus umbretta
CAAAGTGTAGAAATAGAAATCAGATCCCAGGTTGAATGTGTTCCATCGTTGCTGTTACAGTCTTATGTGTTAAAAAGAGTTGTTTTTTTTTTTTAAATCTTGTCTGCCTTGAGATTTCACAAACAACAAACGCATTTGCAATGATACAATAAGAGAAACCCCCAAGTGCTTCCAGAGCCAGAGAGATTGATAGACTTTTCCATGGTCTGTGGGACCTTAGCCCTCATTAAGGTCAAGCCAAATTACCTTACAAATAATTTAGCTACAACCCGCAGCTTCCTGATTCTGAACTGATAGATTATGCAGCCATTAATCAGCTCCAGGTCTGGCCTTTACTTTTGGCATTCAGAGGGTAAACTTACTCCACGCTGGTCATCTTATTGAGTTTCTCAGATATATGCATACTCAAAAAAAAAAAAAAAAATCATCTCATTCCCTACTAAGCACTGATGATTCCTCATGTTTCATGAAAGATCGAATGCACCTTTTAATAAATTTGTTTGTAATGCACCAATTAAATTTCGCCTACTCCCAAGGAAGCAGATTTCTATTTGATGGGCTAGAAGACATGAGATATTATTTATGACTGTATGTCTGGGTCTGTAGTTAGTTGCAGAGCCATAAATTTGGAAGACAGCACAGTACCTGATCTTCAGTTAATTTCCTGGAAAGTCTGAAAACTTTGTTCTGGGTGATCGCTGACAAAGATATAACAACAATAAAGTAACCTGAGATGGGCAAACCCAATTTAATCATTTCCATAAAAATAATTTTTATCAGAGCTTTGCAGGACTTCATTCACTGATACAATACCACTCCCTCCATATAACTGTGATAGTGAAAATTCGCTTTTATACCCTGATCGGATATTTTTGGCTAGGGCTCCTATAGCTATGTTTAGCGCTCAGACACATGTCTTTAATAACTACCTGTTTATCCAAGGGCTGAATTTCACCCAGTGAGGATGTTTGGCAAGGTTTAATTTTGACAGATGATCAAAGGCCATGGCCTTATCACTCAGTGCCTGCTTCAGCTCCCAATGGATGGTGAATATGCTCTTGAGATAAAGCTCTGACTTTCCTTACTGTCATAAAGCAAGCTGTAGAACCACCCTTTCTTCATTTGTCTTAATTATAAATATATCTTCCAGCTCATGAAAAAAAGAAAAATTCTATTCATAAATGATTAATGAACCTGCAGATTCTCCTGCAGATATAGTCAATAGCCTTCCAGGGGCCTTTCCATCAAAAGTCCTGCTCCAAGTACTGCTTATTCACATGATATCTGCATTAGCCGGCAGTTAGGTACAGCTTTGGCCATTTTGATCACTTGCCCTTCAAAATGACCCCACAACCTTGAGTTAGCCTGCACAGACCATCAGTTCCCAGGTTTGCAGCACTGGTCTGTAAGGGCATGATTTTGAGAAAGCCTTTGTTGTAAATGCCCAAAAATACATGAGTATGATGGATCAGCTGGGGTCCATGTCCATTGAATTGCTTCCCCGCCCCCACCCAGAAAAGGAAGAGGGCACACTAAAGGCTCAAGTTTGCGTGCACGTTCTATGGAACACCGATACAGGAAATAAGAATTACTTACAGCTTTCCCTAGTATAGCCCAAAAAAGCTCCATTAAATGCCTACCTCTCTTCATTTAGTACTATTTTGCATAAACACATTGGGCGGTCAGGTGAATCAAACCCCATATCCTGGCTTGGCACATTTGACTCCATTCTTCAAGTAGGAAAATATAGTCTACAAAAAGCACTCATTGGCAGACTTGGTTTAGGTTAGTGCATATGGTGAACTCGGCAGGTAGAAGGGGTGGGGTTTTTTAAATATTATTTTAGAAAAACACCTCCGCAGTGCTGTCCTGCATACTTGTGCATGAGTTACAACAAGCTAGGCAGCATGTGGCAGAGCATCCTTCACTGCTGAGTGGGTCAGTGAAGGTCTTTGGTTTCATTTGCTGCTCTTTGTATTACCAAATTTTGTGATTTTTACATTGAATCTAAAGTATCCAACACAGATAAAGAAAGAGGGTTTAGGTATTTTCTAAAGGACCAACATTCTGCGGGACACATGGAAAAATATTTTATAGATATTTCACATAAAGGATTAAAGTGTTTTATATGAAAAACTCAAAACCAGTATTTCATTTCTTAACAAACATTTTTGTTCTGTTTGACTTTAAGAAGTCAAAATGCAAGCAAGACCTTTATATTAATCCCAGAAGTTTCCTCTTCATGGGAAATTTTCATAATAAGTGAAACACTGTAATTTGGTTCTTGCCCTACCCCAATTAGTCTTTTCCTTATTAGATCCAGCTCTAGCCTCACGAGACCCTTATTGTCTTCTAAAAATAGATCTCGCCCAACTCATTGTAGGGAAAACTTCAGGCTTTCAAAGCTAATAACAGAAGACAAAGAACAACAAAACCAGTCTGCTATTCTGGCAGGTTTGTTTTTTGTTTTTTTCTTCTTTGTGGTTTTTTTTTTGTTGTTGTTGTTTTTTGGGGTTTTTTTTAAATAAAGCCCTTGCCATCCCTGGGGAGAACCAGAGGATGCAGTACTATACTTGCATTTGCTTGGTTTACGGCTGGGAACTGGTGTACAGCATTGACTACTTGCATTCAATCTTTTATCACTTGAGTGCTCAGCAGCTCCAATAGCCACAACTGCAGCAGCCACTCAGCTGAGGAGCTCTGCAGCTGTGTGGGTATAGTGTATATCTGTATCTATCTATACACGCCTGTCTATATCTCCAAGTCTGCGCTACCTGTGCGCAAGGCAGAATTAGATTTGCAAGACCTTAGCAGGCGGTGTGAGGCACATGTTTCCAAAGGTCCACTCCTGTTGGAGAAACTCCACAAAAAAACAGGTTTTCTTTTTTAGCACTCAGCAACACTTACTGGGACTTTTATGACCAGGCTGTCAAAGTTGTCTAGCACTCAGAATAGTCAAGTTTTCCTAGAAGTCCCACCGCTAATTTCAGCGGCTAAAGGAGAGCTGACCCCAGTCATGCAAGTGAGCTCTTTGGAAAAAGACTGGCCACAAAGCTTTCATGTAAACAGACTGCTCCTCAAGCAAGTGGTAATTATCTTCTGACGTTGTCCTCCTACATTTGTGCCCTAACGTATGCAGTCTGCTTATTTAGAGAGCGTCGGAGCTTCATATACGTTGGGCTAAATCCCTCAGGAGAAAGTGTTGCACATTGTGGCCAACAGTTTCTCCCAGCCTCCGAGAGCAAAGGCTTGCTCTGCTCACCTGCCACACAGGAGAGGGCAATGAGTCCCAGCTAAACCCAAATTGAAGAAGTTTTCTGGGAACAGTAATCACTACAAGAATAAAACTAGGAGGAAAGGAGCTGGTTAGCAGAGATTGTGAGCTCCAGGCCCAGTCCCCAGGAAGGGGAGCAGAGGGAAGATCCCAACACATTGGCAACAGAAGCCATCTTTCAGCCACGCAGAAGGATTGTATAGTTTGGAAAGATGTGCCATGCATTCCTGCCTTGCTCGAGGGCCAGAAGATGTACTGGCGTAACTGTGCCCCAGGACTGAACAATGGAGCCTATGTCCGAAATACAAGATATTTAGTGTTGGAAACAGAGCTCCTAAGTCCTACCCTTTTTCAGTCAAATAAAGTTCTGTCAATGCTCAAATAGTAAAATGTTACGGTTTAATCCCAGTTGGCAACTAAGCACCACACAGCCGCTCACTCACCCTCCCCTCCATAGTGGGATGGGGGAGAGAATTGGGGAAAAAAAAAAAANTATGTACAATAACATAAATTAGTGTAGACAAAATCAACACAAAAACACATTGGCCTCTATGCAAGGACAGACACACTACTTTTTGCAAGTGTAAAAAAAAAAATTGGGCTGAGGTGTTTAACTACAAAGAACAGTAGCCATCATCATGCAAGCCTCCCTCCTCATCAGATGTAGGCAGGAAAGAAAATTCCCTTCTTCTAAGGCCACAGTGTGTTCTGGTGGGCACTGAGCTCTAAGGCAGTTCAATCATCACATAAATAAGCCTTAATTGGCATTCCCAAATGCTTTGAAATCATATTGCCTGCTGCTGGCACTCCAAAAAGTATGTCTCTGGAGATATAAAAAGGAAAAAAAATATATATCAAAGATCATTTGCAATTAGATGCAACAAAACCATACCCAACTGGTGCGTGTCAGTGGTAAAAATAGCATCAGCCAAAATGGCAAATGCCTTTTGGTTTGTCAGGAATTGAATGTGTAGCACCAAGCGAGCGATTATTACAGACTCTGATCAGCAAAGCAGACAATCATTTGCCTTGTTATCTTGCTGCCTGCCCATGTGAATAGCATCAAACAACTATTAGAAGACACCCCGCTCCCCCGCAAAGGGAACACCAGTAGTGAGTATCTGAAGACCTCCTCGTTAACAAGCTAACCTTTGAGACTGATGAGAAGACAAGGAAGCATTTACCAGCCACTGTATCAATAATTACGGAAAAGAAAATTGTAGCTCATTGTCTATCCCAGTGTGGGGAGAAACAAATAAATGCAGGCACTGTTCACATCATGCCTATGGCGAGCAACCCTTCCATGGCATCTCCCAGCCCTGGGCAACAGCTGCCAAAAAGACAATTATCCATGGAGCTGCTCCCCTGGGGCTGTTCAATACAGGGGTGACATGTATTTGGAAATCACCCCAAAGCATTTCCACTGGTAGCAGGAGGCTCTGTGGCACACAACCCTCAGGGATCCCTAAACAACCTGGCAAAGAGTGCCCTGAGAGGCCACAGGTGGGGAGCGGTATCATACATCGGGGCTGAAGCGCTCAGACACAAAGATTTTTGTTCCCCAGAGCTGAGGTTTCCCTGAGGCCCTTCAAACATGTAGGGATGGGGACTCAGTTTTAAGCAGAGTATCTGATAGTAGCTCCATTCCCTATTCCTGATATTTTCCCCTTCTGTGTCACCCAAGGCACCTTAAATACCTAATTCCTCTTCAGCGTACAGCCACCCAGCCTTGTTCCAGGTGTAAATCTTGCTCCCATTTGTAGCCTAACTCTGTTTTGTCTCCAGTCTCATTGCAAGGAAAGAGGAAGGGTACACCGGAGCCTGCACCAGGCTCCCTGGGGGTGGCTATCCTACCCAGGCACAGCCTCCACATCAAACTACCAGTTATCTTTTCAATTAATTGTAGGTATCATAGTGGTTGACAGGACAGTCTTACTACCAAGGGATAATTTAATATGACTAAACCATAATCAAAGTGTTAATAGCCTCAGAATTTAATCTGTGCAGAAGAAGTAGGATTTATAAAAGGGAAAGGACGACCAAGGCTAAGATGAATAATGTTAGTTGTAATATTACAGCTAGTTGTAATAGTATAATTAGTTGTGATATCCAGAATTAAAAATTACACTGCTTTGAGTTCCAGGACGTATGCCAAAAAGG
Organism: Scopus umbretta; assembly: GCA_013400535.1. NCBI lineage: Eukaryota > Metazoa > Chordata > Aves > Pelecaniformes > Scopidae > Scopus > Scopus umbretta. The sequence goes on from VZTL01075053.1 coordinate 48,766, forward strand.
AGCCGTTAGTCACAGAGATGAGGAACAGTTACACAGTCCATTATCTCATAAACCACAAGGCCCAGAAATGAATCCTACATGTCACAGGAAAATTGAGGCTTGGCATTTTACAGCAATACATAGCTTTTAATTCTAGCCTGTAAACCAGATCCTTTCTGATTATCAGCACGCCGTGCTTTCCCATTTCCACCCTGAACAGAGTTTGGAGACGGCTATCCTCAGAAGCTCTCCTGGCTGCTAACAACGTCCCCCCTCCCGAGCTAAGCTTCATTTTTCCTTCAGGTATGGTCCCAAGATTGTCCCCCCTGGCCAGGCTGTAGCAAAGCAAGCTCAGTCTTGGCATCCCTACCTGCTCCCTTCCTCCATCCTCGCCACAGTCCTGTGGAGAAAAAACAAACACACAAGCACAAAATCCCAAACCAAACAACCCAAACCAAAATACATCAAACCTCAGCCTTTTTCTGTTTATTTTCCTTGCAGGGCAAGGATGCCAGGTGATGGTTTGGCTTGCCTCCACCAACAGGCCCTGCTTCCTTGCTGCTCCCTGGCTCCAAGTTCAGGGCCAAACAGTTTAATCTAGTAACACGCTTCTAAACCCAAAGTGCAGAAGGCATCAATAAAGCTGCTATTCAGTATCATAATGCGTAATCAAGAAGCTATACAAAAGCAAAAAGCGATGTGACTGAGAATCACCTTTTTTTTTTTTAAATTATGACAGCAGCCAGTTTTTACCATCCCATTGTTACTCATGCGACAGATGCAAAAGCAATTGCTTGAGCCAGTAGGCATTTTTTGAAAAATTACTTTGAATGACTTCTATATTTAAAAAAAAAATTATTTTAATAGCATTTCCTGCTTTTAGGCAACAATAAAGTAAATGCTTTTTCAGGTTGTGCTTATCCTTTTCTCCTTCATTTCCTCCTACATACTTTCTTTTCTTCTTCTTCTCTCAGTGCCAAAAAGAAAAAAGCGTGCTTGTGAAGGAGGAAAACTGGGAAAGAAAAGATAACTCTCTCTAGGGAAAACAGGCAGGAAGAAAAGAACAGAAATAAAGGTGTGGTTTTTTGTTTAAAAAAAAAAAAAAAGGGAAATCACCTGGGATTGGAATAACTGAAATTTTTGTCCTTTTCTCACACACACACACATCCACCCCACCCCCTTTTCTTCCTGGTCCTGGCTGACTTGCACCTTCTGGCAGACACGTAGGTGCCTGTTTTGCTGCGGAGGGCTGGTGCTCCACAGGACGGAGTCACCAGAAACGACGCTCCCAGGAGATGTTTTGTGCAGGGATAAAGCGAGCACCAAACCGGGGCTCTGCTGCCCCTTCCTCTCGCACCACTTCCCTCGCACACGGAATCGTTTCGGCGCAGCGACGCTGCAGGCTTTGCTAACGCTATATTCTCGGCGTTTTATATATTGAGAAAGACACTACTTAATACATCTGGGGAAGTACTTCCCCAGATACTCACGGGAGTCCTGGCACAGAGGCAATTAAGCACTCCAGGCTGCACATGCTCACACAATTACCTTTTGTGACTGTCACTAAATAAACGCTGCACTGAGCCAATAAATCTTACAATGGCCTCATTTTTCTAGCAATGACGCCTCAGGCGAGGCCTGCGTGGCCCAGAAAGGAAAAAGGTTAACTTTTTCTGAAATACCCTAGTCCTGCTTATCTGCTTCTTCTCCCTAAACATCTGCCGGCTTCAGACACCTGTTATAAATATCAGTTTTGTCTTGCAGTGGTTCCTGGAGTCTATCAGCAAAGCGAGCAATTAGTGTTGTCTGCCAATCATTCATTAACTGAACTATTCAGTTTTAGCTAACCTAAGACTTATTGTGTATTTAATGCCTATCTAGCAAGATCAAATCAATCAAAAAAAAAAAAAAGACCATGGGTAAATATCAAAAGGTAATAAATAAAAACCTTCATGAAAATCTTCTCTGAATGCTAGCAGAAAACATGGAGTAAAGCAGAGGCCATTCTGATCATCATTGCGCTTTCTCTGCGGTTCAACCTTAGTGCTACTTAAGTACATGGTGAAAGCGTCAGAGTAAATTTCTGGCATCATAAGAAAGACTCTCTCTCCTTCCCCACCTGGCAGAGACCCCGTGCAGGCAGTTCAATGCCACTTTGAGGGTGAAGAATGACTGCACCAGAGTGGCGTTTTCCTGCATGTTTTCCCTTGTGAATTTGGAGCTGCAGCTACTGACCTTACTAGCAAGGAGGCAATTTTACTGCTGGTTGCTCTTGTAATCTGTGCAGAAGCATCGCAGCTATTAAAGGGGAAGCAGGAGCTAGTTCCCTCTTGTGTGCCATCAGCAGAGGTAAATAACATCTATGCATCTCTGCTGTGCAAACCAGAGAGTAATTAGGGGGAACTGCTCAGGCCGTTAACTTGACAAGCTGATATCTGTTCCTACCCTCTGAGGTTCAGGCCCCATGCTGCACTCGATGCCTACGATAGGTTTTAATGCTGTTAGGCCAACAAAAACACGAGACAGAGAAAGCTGAAGAGCTATGGCTGATTTTAAACTATGCTCAGGTACACCACTTTCAACAATATCATGGCCAAACAGGTACATCAAAAAGTTAATCTCTATTGAGGCCAAGAATGAAAAAGAGAAAAAGACAATAAATCGGTCTTATCAGGTTGATACATCCAATCTCGATGTGATCCATTGGGCAGGTTTTGTTGGCAGGAAAGCTCAGAGGCTCAGTCTGCAAGAGATCTACAACTTCAGATCCTGCCAAGAAACCTGCAACAGCAAAACTATCTCCCCAGGACATGCCAGCCAGGCACTGCTATCTTGCTTACAAGCACCAAGCTAACATACCTGCAACAGAGGAGGCCTTGGTAGTGAGCATAGACAGGAAAAGGATGAAGTTCAAAAAGCCCTGCTGATTTTCTCTACTCTTTTGCTCCCTTGCCCTATGCCCTATTTATGCCATCATTTACGAGTCGCTTCCCTCTGGCCATTCCCCTCACCTGAGGGCTCCTTCCCCCACCTGAATTCTCTTTCCTGCATTGGCTCCTTCCTACCTTAAGTCACCTGGAAAGTGCCTTGGTGCAGTGCTGAGTCTCCACAGAGGAGATGACAACCCTCAGGATCCATAACAGAGGCTTCATTGCCTGCAGGTGCTGGGAACTGCCGTTTCTTATGTGTCTCTCTCAGGGCTTTCCAGGCTTCCTTGCTGAACCACGCCATGCTGTTTGGCTCACCAAGGTAGTGCATGGCACAACACACAAGCAGTGGGCTTCCCTGGTACTTCTGTTGTCTGGCAGGAACTTCTTTACGTTCAAATGCAAAGCTGTACCCTAACCACACGTGTGCATTGATGGGACTGCACGCTACCTGCTGCTCTGTACTCTTCCATCAGTGCAAATAAACATCAGCTTGGTTACAGCAACTGGGCTTCTTTGGAAAAAAAACAAGACAATTTACTGTAATAGCTTCTGTTTTAGAACAAAGCTTTAAGTCATCAGCTTATTTTTGGAAAAAATAAAAATACGTGACCTACAAGCATTGTACAATGAGAGCTTTCACAGTGCTGGAAGTGTGTATTGGCTCCACCTTTCCTACTTATGCCATTTGTCTCCCGGAGCCAGGGAGGATGCGTGGGAGTCCCTCTGAGCATAGCTCATTGTAAGACCAGAAGTGGATGCCATTTGTACAGGCGGTTATCCAGCCTCTGAAGGCTGGACTGAGGCATTGGAACAGGCTGCCCAGGGAGGTGGTGGAGTCCCCATCCCTGGAGGTGTTCAAAAAACGTGTGGATATGACACTCCAGGACATAGTTTAGTAGACATGGTGTTTTGGGTTGATGGTTGGACTAGATGATCTCAGAGGTCTTTCCCAACCTTAATAATTCTATGATTCTATGAACCTCCATCACCAATGAAGGTGTATGAGCACAAGCACCATGGGGTGATTCATAGAATAGAATCATAGAATCATTTAGGTTGGAAATTACCTTTAATATCATCAAGTCCAACTGTTAACCTAGCACTGCCAAGTCCACCACTAAACCATGTCACTAAGCGCCACATCTACACGTCTTTTAAATACCTCCAGGGATAGGAACTCAACCACTTCCCTGGGCAGCCTCTTCCAATGCTTAACAACCCTTTCGGTGAAGAAATTTTTCCTAATATCCAATCTAAACCTCCCTTGGCACAACTTGACACCATTTCCTCTCGTCCTATCGCTAGTTACTTGGGAGAAGAGGCCAATACCCACTTTGCTACAACCTCTTTTCAGGTAGTTGCAGAGAGCGATAAGGTCTCCCCTCAGCCTCCTCTTCTTCAGGCTAAACAACCCCAGTTCCCTCAGCCACTCCTCATAAGACTTGTTCTCCAGACCCTTCACCAGTTTCGCTGCCCTTCTCTGGACATGCTCCATCAACTCAATGTCCTTGTTGTACTGAGGGGCCCCAAACTGAACACAGTATTTGAGGTGTGGCCTCACTGGTGCTGAGTACAGGGGCACAATCATGTCCCTAGTCCTGCTGGCCGCGCTATTCCTGAGACAAGCCAGGATGCTGTTGGCCTTCTTGGCCACCTGGGCACACTGCTGGTTCATGTTCAGCTAGCCATCAGCCAGCACCCCCAGGTCCTTTTCCGCCGGGCAGCTTTCCAGCCACTCTTCCCCAAGCCTGTAGCGTTGCATGGGGTTGTTGTGACCCAAGTGCTGGACCTGACACTTAGCCGTGTTGAACCTCGTACAGTTGGCCTCAGCTCATCAATCCAGCCTGACCAGATCCCTCTGTAGAACCTTCCTACCCTCAAGCAGATCTCCCACTGAACTTTGTGTCGTAAATTCAGACTCAGACTGTCGGTTTGGCTCCAAGCCACCTATTTCTCAGTATCTCCACTGCATTTGCAATGGTAATTGTTACAAAACTCTCTTTTAAACTGAGCTGTGCAGCACACGTGGGTGCTCCTGGAGGAACTGTAGACTGCTGCCTCCTCTGGACTGGAAAGCAGCATATGGGTTACCTGATGTGCTGTCTTTGTCCTAACCCCATCCTTTGCTTTTGGGGCAAATGATAAGACAATAAACTTTTTTCATGCATGGGCATGAGATATTCCAGCTCTTTGAGCATCCCCTGCTTTTTGCCCCCTAGATCCTGGATCATCCTTCTCACTGCAGCCTGCAGCCAGGCAGGAGCCAACCCAATATCCAGGTTTCCTTTTTTTTATGTGGACTCCCATTGCACTGGGCTGGAAAATGCCAGCAAAGTGAAGGAAGGAGGGCAGAGGTATTAGCATCCTCTACATACCTGTCCCGCAGCCCAGCTCTCAGTTGCAGGTGAGGCTGAAGCCAAAAGACCTAATGAAGTAGAGAAGAACAGCTACACTCCTGACAGAAAAGGCACGGCAAGCTTTCATCTTCTGAGAGGTTAAAAATAAACAGTTTAGCTTTCAGCAAAGTGGTCTGATTAGAGGCAAAGAAAACGACACTGATTTCCATGGAAATGGAATATTTTGTTTGCTGCTACTTGATCTTGTTGAAATGCATTAAGAACACAAAAGAGTGCAATTTCAATATCTGGAGAGTGCTAGTATATTTTAAAATTTTAAATTCAATTGATTTCTTTTAAAAGAAAGCTGGCTGATTTTAGTTTCTTAATTAGTTCATTACCACTGGAAATGGAGCATGCTCTTGTAAGGTTATAGCAGGATATTATAGAAATATAAACAGCTGCAACCCGCCACAGAAGAGATACAGACATAGGCAATATCTGTACAGGCAAATCAGGGACTTAAGATCTTCTGTGTTCTTTATTTCCTCTCTAAAAACAGCAAAGAACTGTTCTTTAAATCATAAATCTTGCTAAATTTAAACCAGTTACAAAACAGATACTAGTTTCTATGGAAGAAGGATCAATCCCTAAATTTTGTTCACTTCCTTTAATGTGTAGGAATACTTCGTAAGAATAAGGCCTGCCTCCACATGCTCTGGAAGCAAAATAACTCAATTAGTTTGAGTTCTCATCTCATTACTGTGGTACATAGCTCCATAGGGAAGTTTCCTTCAAATGAGCAGTGTTCTATTTCAGTTTAACCCAGATAGTAACAAAATAATCACTCAAAATGGGGCACCATTGTCATGACCTTCACTATGATAAATACTAAATACAGGTGTGAATGAAATGCTGCTTTGGTAGTGCAGTTGTTATCTTTATAGACATGCCTTGGGGTAGGATCATCTCCAACATTTCACCACATAGCAATGGGACGTTACCACAGCAAGGCCCAGCTGAAATAAATTTTCTAACAAACAAATGTTAAAAAAACTCTAAAATATTTGCTCATAGTTAAAATATCACATTGTGATGACAACAATAAAAAAAAAATTCCACTTTCATTTCTTCAAAGTGAAATTTCAACAGAAACAATAAACTCTTTAGGTTTTCGTCTTGACAGTGTCATGTTTTTTGACAGAAGTTTTATCTTACTGCAATTTTAGGTGTGACAGAGTAACTTGGGCTTCTAACCAAAAGGCTGTTGTACTTTTTGTCTGTATATTATGCTTTCCTACATGCTTGCAACTGGCTTGTGGTCTGGTTCCAGTAGTGACGACCCAGGAAAGGAACTAGAACCGGGAAAGATTTGCCCACAAACCACAGACAACCTCAGCCTGATTTAGGACAGCTTTCCTTTGCAGACTAGTCACATTAGATATTGATCAGTGTAAATAATCATCGATACTGTGGCTCAAGGGGCTTTTTTTTTTTTTCCCCCTTTTCTTTTAATATAATGGCCTCATGAAACCAATCCTGCTGTTTCCTTTGCGTCACACTGAAGACTCTATTTGGCTAAAGTTTACTATACATTTAATATGAATGACTGTCCATAAAAACATGTAGGAGTGGATCCACAAAGAGATGCAGCCACTGAAATACATAATTTCCAGCGCCTGCTAATTTTCATAGCCCCGACCCAGGTGTCGGAGCTCTTCATTGAATGCACAGGGAAATCCACAAAAAGACAGCAGCTGTGGCAGCTACTCAGTAAGAAACACTGATGAGGAGAGAGGGACATAAGTCCCATTCCTGGATGTAATTAGGTGGCTACGGCTAGTGAGAAACCGGAGAGAGCCTATTAACTAAGTAGCCTGGTGAGTACAGCAGTCACCAAGGAGATGGGGGAACTGTTTGCAATCAATGACCTGGGTGACAGTGTACGTACCCTGTTACGGCCATTACAGATTCTTTCCCTTTTTTTGCCATTTCTCTTCTGCTTACAGATACTTTTTGCTATTTCCTGATGATTCTCTCTTCTCAAATAGACTAATACTACACTTTCATAGGCTGGGGCAGCTAAAATCTCCTCAGTGTTAGGTACTCGCAGCCACATGGATTCTCTGTGCAAACTTAATTGCATTAAGGACTGGATTTAAGAGCAGCAGATCAATGCTCACGGGAGTTGTTAGGGTGAAATACAGAGCCCTCGTCCACAGATGAAAGGAAGAGCACCATGTAATAATGACAGAAAAGGAACCCATCAGCTATATTTTCATTCATTGTGCTGCATCTGGGAAAAAAAAATATCTGGTGCATTCAATTCACCACTTTAGTAATTTTGCTTTTAACGATATCTGAATTTGTATTCAATCAGCAGACCCTATTAAGTGAAGTATTTTTTGGACACATGGTGGTTTTGACTGTGTATGTATCCTTCTATTCCTGGCCAAATACATTTCTGCTTCGCTGCTCGCAGGATGATCACCTGAGGAGAGCAGAGCCTGCCAGCCCCATGCTTTCCCCAAACAAAGCATTCGGTAGGCATCAGCAACTTTTATGTACAGTTCTTCTTTGTATATTATTTTCCCCTTTATATCACTGGTACAGACCAGACCATGCTGCTTTTTACCTAGCTAGTTTGGGCTTCGCCATCCCTTGAGCTACCCACTTTGTGCAGCTTAACCAAGTGCGTGGGTTATATTCCTGTGCAGTTTTTCCTGTTGCAGTTGGAAATCCTCATTTCGCTGTTGCAATCAAGCTGAAAGACATTGCCATTGGGATGTTTCTAAACAGGAGCCTCCTTGCAACTTTAAACAGATACTCGGGAAAATTGTAATGAGGCACTTAGGCATAACCTCCAGCACATACAGACAAATTAACTGGCAAAGCACTCCTTTGTTATGTTTTTTTAAAAGTTTTTTTAAAAGCTAAAATCCTTTTGAAATAAGCCCATGCTTATTTCTTCCAAAGTAATGATAATTGATTCAGACCATCCTAAAATGAATTCAAGCTCCATAAGGGTCGTGGCCTGATGAAGAGGTACACCTTCACTACGCAGAGGAATCCAGCTCGCTCAGGAGCCTGCAAAAGCTGTGCATCTGCAGGTGGGAGGCTAATTTCCAATAGCCTGATTCAGCAATAAAGCAATAATTACAAAATCATCCTCAGACCTTTCAGACACAAGCACCTCCGAGGCACTGAGAACAGATTAACTCCCTTCATTATGGGCTCGCTCTTAAGAGAAATCGCAAATCCCACTGTTCTGCCTGAATCAGTCTCTGGTTTTGACTACAGTTATGTGTGGCACAGAGCTACTTACATACTTATTTAGTGTATCCGGGGGACCAGCAGGCTGTGGTTAAAAGTGTGGCACAGGTTTTGGGGGTGCTGAGACGTGGGCAGCACTGGCAGGGTCCCACGTGGGGGCTGCTTTGCAGCTCCCCTGCTCCCTCCTTCGTACCGCTGAGGCAGGAAGGGGCTGAGCGATGGGTGACCCCTGGGACACTGGGGAAAACTGGCTTTCCCTGCCTTTTCTTCAAGTGTTAGGGGGGCAGGAGGAAAAGGACTTCTCTTAGCTAGCGAACCATGTCTGTCCCTGCTACCATTGTTGCTTTTAGCCCACTTTCTCAAAAGCGGGAGTGAATTTGGCTTCCTATTTCTTACCATTCTCATATGAAGGAAAGCTACAAATAAGTAGTATTTAGGACAGCAGGATCACATTTAGAAGCCATAAATCAAATCCAATGGACTTTGAACACTTATTTGTAGTTTACAGACCACAACTTTAAATGTCCTGTGAATCCTGATGCTGAACCGGTGGATTTCATTTCTGCGGCGTGTAGAAGGCTAATCAGTAAACTCCCCCGGCCTCG
>VZTL01075053.1:57926-70503 GCA_013400535.1 Scopus umbretta
GGTCTGTCATCCGCCACAATGACGTGCGGTGTGCTGACACACATTCAACAGCAAATAGCACACGCAGCATTTTGTTCACAAAATCCCAGCTTCTGTCAAATAAAATTGTATTAAGCAAATGATGGCACTGAGTCGCTGCTGTATTCCCTGTGTGCAGGACCCCTGGTCTTCTGCACGTAAGACTTGGCTCTGTGTCGTACATCCCTGTGTTTTGTCCTCATTACACACAGGCATTTTACTTCACTGGCTGTATTACCCTTCTTTTTGAATCCCTCGGTTCTCTTATGTGATGATTTGTGCCACTCATGAAGACAAAGTCTGGTGAATATCTTTTCAGTTAGGGCAAGGACCTCCCTTTCTCTTACACGATCAGATTTTCAAAACAGAAATAAAATGAGCTTCTTCATGAGACACAAAATAGTCTCCAAATAGCAATTCTCATGAACAAAAGAATGAGAAACTGGTTGTGCTCCCTTAAAAGGTGGTGAAATGTTTGTCCTTTGGTTAACAGAGGAGGAGATGGGTTTGAAACACATTACGGGTAAATCCACTAAAATAAGATTTCCAAAGAAGTCCACCACCATACAAACACTTACCTTCAGGAGTAAATATTACTCCAAAATTGCAACGTGCTCACAACCATAACATTTTCAGTAGTCACCATGTGCTAGAGTTGCTCCAATTTGTAGTAAGGCAAACCATGACCTGTAGATCTTTCCTTTTCATGTCATGCTTCACCTTCTGCACAGTACTGTTTATGTCTGGGTTCTTGGTGCAGACTTCTTGGCAGTTTAAAAAGAACAGTAATTGCTACTTAAATGAAAAAGGGAAAAAAAAAAAAAAAAGGCACCCTGCCTCTTGTTTGCTCAATTCACTCCCTTTAGATGAAAAAGAATAATGCAATTTGATGAATTTCTCCCTTTGAAGGAGAGGGGCCGTGGGTCTCAGCTGATGCAGCTCTTCTGACGCAGTAAAGCTGCGCTGACGTGCCTGTATGAGCCACCTCCAGCTCTTCACTGCTGGTTTTACAAAAATTGTGTCACTGAAGGCTACGCCGCGTGAAGCCACACAGCTCTGGGTGCGGGCAGGTAGGACTGCAATTCCCTCTGTCACGGCAGCGACAGACCCTCGCTTTTCCTGCTCTTCGTTTACTGGTACAGGGAGGGACAGGGATGACTCTCGTGGCGTCTCACAGGAGAGCTTTCCTGTGTCTGCCTGACAATCAAAAGAGGGATTTGTAGCTGCCTGGGGTTCATTCGGATCCTGCACTGCAGTGGCAAGCAGCCTGGCTGAGGGGCAGGTACAGAGGAGTGTGTTTGTTTAGCCATCTGCAACTCCAAAGCACTCGGCCTATTGAGAAAGGGCAAGCGCATGTTCAGTGCCCACCCCCGGCAGGAGCAATATCCACTTCAGAAGCACATGGGAAATTTTCTTCTTGGGAGATGTCTGGAAATTTTACAAAACCTCCCGGCTCTACCCTGTCTAAAATATCCACAAGACGCACGGAGATCAGGTAACAGAGACACCATGGGATGGAGAGACATGGAGGGGACAGCTTGCTGCCAGACACAGCAAGCAGAGGAAAAAAACCACTGAAAAACCAACAGCCCCTCCAAATGAACATGTGGAAAACAGGCGGTTTAGCTCTTGCAGCCCTTCCTATGCTCAGCAGCAGGACCAGAGATGATGAGCCTGTCTGGGGACCTCTTTTCCCATACCTCTCTCCCCAGCATCTTTAAAATAATGGAGGGAGGGAGGGGGAAACCCATGCTATGCTCTGCGAGCTGCTGAGGTTTGGGAGGGCAGAATCCCTTATCCCATCCCTATCCCTTAGATAGCCTATCCCTATCCCTTAGATCCCCAGGGACCCCCCCGGGAAGTCACTCCACCTGCCTTCTTGAAAAAGAAGAGCAGATTTTTATCATACAAAGAGGTAGGTGATTTTCTTTTCCCTTCAAGTGGAATTAGAAAGTTTAGGCCCTTGCCTTAATAAATCATTGCCCTTCTTGATGATAAGTCCAACAGAAGTTACACTGGATTTTTCACTGACAGTATCAGGTCACAGTTGGCTCACTGTGTCCCTGCTCTGGAAAAGCTTCTGTTATCAGCAAAGTAGTAAATGCTGTCCTCTCAAAGGGAGCTTCCAAGAAATCCTACATCCTCCAAAGGACAGCTGGAAAATTGGGCTTGGAAAGGCTACATTTTTTAGGCGTTGCAGATAATTTAGCTGAGCTATGGTTGAGATTGCAGTTAAGGGGGGCTGGTGGCATGCGAGAGGCAGTTTGAGGAGTACATGCAATGGCAAAAACACACTGAAATACCGACTCTGCTGTCTGTAATTGCATAAGTGGCTTCTCACAAGGATGGGGAGAAATTTCCCAGGAAATTGGCTGTCTGAGGTTACAGCGATAATAAGTATTTTCAGAAATCAGCACCACTGCCAGAAAATAAAGTAGAAAATCTCCCCCATGGAAACTAGAGAAGGCAGAGTCAGGAATGCTGGAGTATGGAGAAAGCACGCGGTGATGAGAAAGCCAGATAAATGGTATGGGAAGACTCCTTTCGTAAAACAATCTGCTGTGAAAAATTAAGTGAAAATTAAGTTGGCTCTTGGAAGAGAGGAATCCCACCCAAAGCTGCTTTTCCGAGGAAGGGGATTATCTTGGCTTGGTTCCCTACAGCTTTTAAACGCGCAAGGGAATTTAATTAAGCATTGCTACTTTCCTAATTGTTGAGGCTATTCTCAGAGGCTCCCGAGACTTTTCAGGCTCTACAGTGTTGGTCCAGAGATGGGATTTCTCAATTAACAGCAAGGTATAGCAAGCAGGGGGGTCTGGGACTCAGTCCCCTGGTCAAATAGCAACTTGGTCAGTTTATGAAACATTGATGTAATTCTGCTGAAATGGAGCCAGCCGAGGAATTTATTTTGCCTGTTCGGTTCCTGCAAATTCACATGGAGTTTTCCATAGGGTATGAGCACAGTCTTTGCTTGCTCTGTGCCACAAGCCAGCCTGTGGTGCTGTTGTGTGCTCTGCTCTGGAGGGACCACGTTTCACAGGCTGTGCATCCCTTATATTCCAGCCTAAAAGTGGGAGGTAACAGACAGCTCGTAGGTTAACAGCTTTCACATCCTCTGATGGAAAAAAACACTGTACTATTAATTAAAACTGGTTTGGCCCTGAATGTAGGTTTATGATCTGGTTGGAATCCAAAAAAAGCTGATGTTTGGGGCACCACTAGTCTGTTACTGGGACTTGCAAATGTACATCTCAATACATAAAAGGCATCTGATTTTTTGCAGGTGTGCCTTCGAATTGGAGAAAGCTGACAGAATAAGTGCTCAGAGCTTCCAGGGCTTGTTAAAACAGTCCATCCTTGAAATTACATAAAAGGGAAATGAAAAACAATTAAACGCCCTTTAGCCATATTGCAAGCTTTTGCATTTTTCTACTCAGAAGTTCAGCCAAGTGAGCAACACAAGGTGACCACAGATCTGAGATGAGCAAAATAATAAAATATTCCTATGGCGAGATGCAAGCCTTACCCTCCTTCCTCTGCCTCCCCAGATTTGACTGTCCTGACTCACAGATATTTAATTTGTCAACAGAATCCTCCACTTCTGGGCTCCAGATAGGAAACAAAATACTCATGTCAGAGATTTAATCACATCTGATGCCTTCTGCCACAGCAATGACTCTCCCTGGGTGGTGCATCAGCCTGGGGGAAAAGGCTAAGCATGGAGATGTCCTACCACACAACCAAGTGGGGTAAGCAGGCTATTTGTGTCCCGGCACCTGATGCCACCTCGCAATGAGGGGGGCTGTTACCCAAACCACTTCAGAGCAGTGCGGCGAACAGGTACCTGAACCCAAAAGCAAGATCAGAGCAGAGGAGAAGTCCCCGGGATGGCTGCCAGCTGATGCTCATGCATATCTCAGAGGCATGTGCTGCAGCCAAGCAGGGCTGGTGGGACAACGTGGGACGTGGTCCCAATGTTGCACCCTGCGCCACTGGTACTGCTCAGCCCTAGTGCTCAAAGGCAGAAAATACTAATGCTACCCAACGGGACCACTGCAGGGTCTCTGACCTTAATACGGTCTCACTAGGGGGTATCTTTATTTTTGTAAACCAGCAGACCATTCTTGCTGAGCCCTCCTCTACCTCCTTCCTCCTCCAAAATGACCCAACAACCTGAAGCAAACATTTGGAATTGAAATTTCTGCTTGAACAGTAAACTTGTTACAAGATTAATAATAAGGATGAAGAGTGTTAGACAGCTACAGGTATCACTACAAGCCCTTCCGATAACAACAACAGATTCAGACCAGTGTATCACGTCTTACACACGTATCTGTATTAATAGCTTGGATCTCTTCTGGGATTTGGCAGGAGATCTGAAGTTGTATTAACGTCTTTTTCTTGCCTCGTTGATAAAAAAACAACACCCATTAAGCAAGGTCCTAAGCTGTCATGAATTCTTTCTAGACATACTGTAATTGCTACTCCAAAAGGAGCAAAGTGCAGAGACTACAACTGTAGAAAAATAAAAGAGAAGCTGTTATGGAGATTTAAAGCAAACAATACCTGCGTTATGTCCTCTCCTCTCCAGATGGCTCATGCCTGAACAGCTTTCTGCTATTGCTTTTTTTGTTTTTATTTGATCTGAGAAACTTATTGATTTTTTTTATGGCATGATGTGATGAAACCTGAACTGATGTTACATTTCACTAATGTACAGCTCCCTTGAGCCAATATCAATTTTGTCTATGATGGCTTTGCAAGGGCAAAGGGCAGTTAGGGGACTTTCCCCTTACCTCTGTCACAACCTCTCGAGTTTTCAGGACACTTAAAAATAAATCAGACATTCACATCTCAAGCAATGAGCCAGATTCTGAAGGGTTTCTCCTGCCCCATGAAAAGCAATTTTTACTTGAATGATACTTCAATCAAAACTGGCCAAGGATGACCTGATCCAGTCCTTGAATATGAGTAGAGTACATATAAAATCTGTTGAGTGGGCACTGGCTGTTTTTCAGAGCTTGGAAACATGCTATGGTCTATACAAGTACAACTCGTACCCCATGGCTACACTCATCCAGCCATTCACCCTACCTTCAGCTTCATTTGGGGCTGAGTTTCCCCATGAACCTAGCCTACCTAAAGGCCAGCGGGATAACCTCTTTCAGCATGATAACCTGCCATATAGATACTGTTTAGGGGGAAGACCATATCACACGTGGTATATCTCAGCTGGCTGACCTCCCTTGCTAACCCTATTTCTCCACTTTCTAGGGTAAACTGGCTGACATGGAGAATTAGGGTCATGGTCTTTCTTCCCTTCTGGACTCCTTCTCCCTTTTTGGGCAAGAAGGGACTACAACCTGGGACTTCTTGAAAGAGAGTTTGCTGCTGTGACAAACGCTTACAGGTCCTGAGAGGGAGGCTGTGCCTCCCAGAACCCACCAAGGAGGAGAGCCCACCCCAGTGGCATTTTTGGCACATTAGTGTTACTACAGGACTGGGCTACACTGTCAGCTCATTGGCAACTGCAAGCAACTTCCCTGGAAGGTTGTCAGCCCAGGACCAGAAATCACAAATAAATTTCCATATGTTGTCAGGATGAATTTAATTTATCAGTGTCTGGAGCAATGTGAATTTGAACTCACTTGTCTGATGGACTAGGTAGAAAAAGCTATTATGTTACGAATACAGGACAGAACAGTCTGTGAAAATCTCTAATTACTATTATTATTATGTTTTACCAAGTCTGTTTGGGCTCCCACACTTCCCTGTAGCCTTAGCGGAGCCCACCAAAATTCTATTATCTGAGGTGGTTTTCCCACACATCATCTGCCAGATCATCCCTAATAATGCACAATGGCATTAGCTTGACAGGCGCTCCCCTTTTCTTTTCTTTTTATTTATTTTTTGGCTCAGAGTACAATGCAAAGCAAGCTGAAGCCTCTCTTGCTTCTGCCTCTGATGAAGCAGAAATCATCCTTTGGAGGCAGGGCTCAGAAATGGTATTAAATCAGGGCAGGGGGAAATGCAGATGAGCTCTTTAGCTAGGCTGTCAACAGTGCCATCAACCCCCACTAAATCTTCCCCCTTTCTTTGGAACTGACAGCTCCTTCCCACCATTTCTCTATATTTATATTGGGTTAAATGAGTATATACATGAAACGCATCTGGCACACAGCCAGACCAGAGCCTCGGACTCGCACAGATGCAAAATACTGTATTTCTCACCGCGAGTGATCCAAGCAGAGCTGGCTTTGGGTTGCATTTGCACTGGGGCAGGTTAGGGAGTCATTACATGATGCTTCCTGCCCCAAAACCACGCGTCTGAGACCTCCAGTCAATCACCGCAACATTTTCTACCAGAATCACAAGGTCCAGAAGAGGCCATTGGTTCAGTAAGATACTACAGGACAGTGTAGCGGTACATCAGGTCCACCGGTCACCCTTTACTTGGCCAATACTGTTAGTTTCCTTGCATCACTCACCCCCAAGCGAGTCTAAGATGATAGAGCATAGCACACACTGCCTGCAATCCCCATGGCCTTCCCAGAGAGGATGCTCAGAGGAGATACTCAGAAATACTCCTATGAGGACAGCTGGCGTGAAAACACTTGTCCTTCCCTCCACCTCCAAGTTTGAGAAATTAAAAATATCAAAATTAAGTCCTCAAGAGTAGGGAGAAAAATCCACACAATAAAGTCTGCATTTTCCTGGTTTTTCCCCTCCTCCTCTTTAATTACTCAGCTCTATAAAATGTCATGGAAACAACTTTTTTTTTTCCACTGCCATACTTACTAGGTAAGACATTTGAAGCTCAAGTATTATCTTAAAAAGAAGAATGGAGCAGTGGGACTGACCTTGATCCTAGTCTTAAACTATCCTAAATTTAAATGCCAGTTCTCCGAGACCTGAAACACATTACTCAGGCTCTGGGAATTTAAAAGGAAAAAAAAGTAACTTTCTACTTTTCTTGCAAACTGTGAGGATTAAGACGCTAGGGATTATGAGTTTTTCAGTTCTTCAGTAATGTCTGTCTTCATCAGCAAGATCTGGCAAGATTAGGCGACTAATTTACTTGCTGATGTGAGAAATGCTCAAGTTCAGAGGATTTTTCTTGTCCTTACCTGAACTCTCACCAAAGAAGAATTTTTCAACTGAATAATGATTGATTCAAAACCAAGTTATAGGTCTCAAGGGAAGGACGTTTGGAGTTTTAATTCTCAACAGTCACATCTAATTCCTCGATGAAAGATGCCATGACACCAAAAGAAGGAAACCGGTTACTTAGATTGAAAATGAGCTGAAAATTTGTCACAAAGAACAACTTAAAAAGGTGGGTAAAAAAGCCAACATGTTATAAAGTAGAAACAAACCCAGTGGCTAAGGAACAGGAAGAATAAAAATAAAGTCACAGATCTGTGGGATTCACTCCTCTGATAGATTTTCTGCTTCCATCCACTGCAATTAATTTTGGGTCAGATGGTTTGCATCAGGCTTATTTCTCTTGATCCCCGAGAGTCTTAAAGTTATAAGGCTGGGTAATGATATTCAGCCCCCAAGAGGCTTTAACGCAGTTATGAGAGCCCTCTTTGGGAAAGCAGCATGGTTTTCATCACTAGCTTGACTGGTTCAAATCTGCAGAGATTACTTAAAATCAGGGACCTGGAACCTCTCAGGGGTTTCCTGACAGGCTCTTGCAAACTTTGGCACTGTTCAGTTTAAGAACGCTTATTTTACGGGATTTCCCATGGAAAGTCTAACTGCAGGTAGCATCTTGAAAGCCATGGAGAATGTCTGAGACCAAGAAATATCCCTCTCTCCCATGGCATGTGCCAGCATCTACACTGAGCAGGAAACTAATGACCCTTCCTGAATAATAGCTTCTCTAGAGGGGAAGTAATTAGTCATACTCTCTATGATTGCAAATGTAATAACTTTGATAAGAAATTGAATATAGAAATATTGCTCGAAAGCATTTCCCTGTAATATCCCAGGGTACTGAGCTAGCTTCCAGGTGTTTCTCAGCTTCCTACCCTGTGCATAATGGATGAGCCACTCACAAATACCACCAAGCAGGCGACGGCTACTTTATTGTATGGCTGACAGCACTCCATGGGACGCAGAAGCACATGGTAGAGGCTGCCACTTTCTGTGGGCACCCACACCACTGCTGCTGCTCCCTCCTCCAGCACTGTTTGCTGGATCTTTTTCAAGCATATTCTCGTGTCACTCTTGAGACGGACACGACATCCACACACAGAGCGATTGTCATCAAAAAAAAGAGTTAGTTTTATTGTTTAAACAAGCCCTTTTATATCTTTCTTAGGAATGTGTGTCCATATATGATTGGCTCACTCTTGGCTCACTCAAAAACCCAACAGTTCATAATTGGATGACTTTTTCTTTGTTGTAACTTCGATAAGCTTTCTCTACTTGCAGTCTGGCCATTCCTTAATCTTGTTTACTCAGCTCTTCTCGGGACTCTCCGGCCTCTTCAAAGGTACACGGGTATCTGCTCAAGGTCAATGTTAAACTTGCATTCCCATCCCTCGGACCAGCCGAGGTCTCCCACATTCTTGAAAAGCACCTCAAAATCAATTTTACGCAATGCAGGTAAAACTTTTGGAAGTGCTGCAGTGATGTCGGGAGGCCAGCACTCATTTTCAAAACAGATTTGGGCCAGCATCCAAGGGGCTATTTAGGTGCCAAACACCCATTTGGTGGAAGCCGTAGGCAAGAATCTCCGTGCCTGAGGCTGTGAGTGCAGCGATAGCCCTGAGTGCTCACAAGGCTCCCAAAGGATCACAGACGTGTGGGCTAACTCCGCTGCTGCAGTGTTCTCAGCAAGCACGGTGTCACAGCTTGGTGGATGAACTGCTCTCATAAGAAACCCAGGGCCGTTTTGCATTATTCCTCTCTGAATAAGACTTCCATCCAATCCCAAATGCTCACTCTGCTAAGATGAATCACACTCCCATTCCTTCTCTATTGTCGCCAGAACTCATTTCCCCTATTGTTCTTCTGTAAATTAGGGTAATTCATTCAGAAATGAAATTCAGCCCTATACAAAGGCCTTGGCAAACCCAAACGCTGCTGAAGAGAGCATGGGGGATACCGGCCCGTCTGAAAAGGAGGCATTTCACTGTAACTTCTTTTGGCCAAGTTTCATAATTAATTTTGAAGTGAGCTCTTTAGAAACACACTCTCTATGCTTTAGTCCACCTTAATTATATAAAAAAAATATGCAAAACTTATTATTTATTTCCTCCTTTTCCTTGCTTATTTTTCTCTAATTGTTAATAATTTTAATTAACACCAGAATTTCTCAACAGCACGTCATCTCCTTCTTTTTCATTATAGGTGTTAATTGCAGACTCAAATAAAAGGTGAAGAAGAAATTGAGGTAAACATCAAAAGAAGCACAACACTGCTGGATGTGCGGAAGAACAATTACTTGCACAGTTGTCTTATTAGAGCCTTGGCTGATTTATAAGAAAGTTTTAAAACTACTTTTTTATACCCTCCTACCTATATGTATTTTTTTTAACGATACATACATGTCAAGCTATTTTCTTTTTTTCCAAAGAAATTATTTTAACTCAGATGTACCTTGTTCAGAACAGCTTACAGTCAGATCTGAGGCACACTCAGGACCTAAAACCTGATCTACATTTTTACTCTCAATACTGATTTTGGAAGATTTTTATCAGTAAGTGGCACTATTCACACGAAATGTTGAGGGCTTCTAAAATCTTGACCTAGTGAATGCCACTTATCTCTATGTACATCCATATGCACAGTTACTTATAAGTTGTATGTACACATGGGCACAGCAATGTTTCCTACTGATTATATCCCAGAATGAACATGCCTTACTGAAACACAGAAGTATAAATGTGAAGAATACAGAATTACAGAACTTCATCGTACAAAGTAAATTTTTTCAAGTTTGGGAACAATTGTGACTTTCAGCCAGGGAAGCCTCAGAAACACAGGGCACCTTGGATAAGAGAAGGAGGCAGGTGACATCTCTAAAGACCAGCTGTGGGATCCAGTCCTACTTCCCAACAGCAACATTTTCGTATCACTTACTCAGAGATCAAAAGAAGCAGGCAAACAGCTCAGTGAAACAAAAATCCCTGAGGCTTCCAAGGACACAGGAAGGTCGGTAGGTAGGTGTTTCCCAACAGAAAGTAGGAATTTCAGCACGGTACAGGAGCAAGATCGTACCCAGGGCTGCCTGAGAACTTACAGAGAAAGACAAGGGCAGCACTAGTGATCTCTAACACTTTCCCTTCTGCCCAGGGATTAAATATAGTTGCAGTCCCTGAAAGCTTAACCAGCAAGGGTGAGGAGGTTGCCAGTCCATGGCAGCAGGACCTACAACCTCTTCAGTTGCTGCAGTTAAATCCTCAAGCGGGTTTAGTGGCACATCTGAGCCCTCAACCCTCTCCACTCGCAGTACCGCTTATGGACGCAGCAGAAATCAATGTGACAGAAAAGTGGAGCAGACAGCTCGAGGTGGAAATCTCTAATTTTCCCAGCTTTGCCTTCCAGAGCTTGTGAGTCAGAGCATGCCATCCTTGTCCTCAGTCATGCCAAAAACAGGACCAAGGCATAACTTGGCTGCTGGTCTGATCTGCCTTCGAGGTGCACTATCCCTGATGTCATCCTTCCCTGCTTTCCCCCAAAGCTCAGGCAATGGGAGGCACTGGTTGGCCTGGCCAAGCACCCCTTTACCCCACCGGTGCTGCTCAGGACACATCTAACATGCCCCCCCAAAGCTCTATGCACCTTGTTGGGTTCAGGTGAGATCTGTCCAGCCACGGGGATGCAGAAGGGCACTTTCCTCTCCCTGCCTGCCAGAGAGCATGGGAAGGATGGCCAGGGGCTGAGAACACTCGTCCACATTGACAATTGTCATGAATATAGAATGATAAAGCCTGTAGCAGATAAAGATATATCTTTAGATAATAAACAGACATCTGGTAGATCATAACATGTCCCTTTTCTGCCCAGCACTGACCCATGAAGCACACAAATATTTATAAGAGCTTTTGTCCATACTAATTACAAATGATATGGTCATCTCCATTTTATAGCTTCCATATGTGCTCTTACTGCCTTACATCATGCTGTCCTTACTAGTTACAACACTTACAAGAATTAAGACTTTATTCTTACCTGCAGCTCAGATTTTCTCTCAATAATGTCTAGTTACTCCCTCGTCTATAGCCTCGATCCTTTTTATTCTTCTTTGAAATCTTTCCAGTTTTCATTCTCCATCAGTTTTCCTCCATGTCCTGCTGCAAAAAACATGCGTAAGTCCCAACCTGAGAAACACCAGGTGCTTGCAGACAGTGCTGAGTGATTTCCCAGCACAGGGACTTAAGTGCAGTGCAAGCTGTCACTTCCAAGGCTGCTGTTCCCGCTTCCACACAACTCCTTGGAAAAAAGCTGTCTTTGCTGCTGAGGCTTAGGGCTTCTCAAACATTCAGCCATCCTTTAGCATCTGGCATCTTCACTTGTGTTAGAGAAAGGGTCCTGCATTGCAAAGTCAGATTTAGGCTACAGGGAAATGACATGTCTCTCTAGACCCCTCTTCATCACTGAATTTCCCCTAAAAATTTCATTGCTTCCCATTTTCCAGGTTAAGTTTCTTAATAATTTGTATATATTCTCTGTTCTTTCTGGGGTTTTTTGGGTACATCCTGGTTTGTGTTATTCAACATCAATATCAACTTGCCTTTTAGTAAGTTTATGGACCCATTAATGAATGTTTTTTATTTAAAAAAACAAAACAAAACAAACAAAAACACAAAACAAAGCAACAGACTAAAGGCTATTTCTCTCCTACCCCACTTCCCAGTCCAGCACAATTCTCCATCCCAAAGAGAAACAGTGCAATAATTTGCTGGGCAATCCCAAAGAGAAACAGTGCAATAATTTGCTGGGCAATCCCTCAGGAAAGGTTCACTTGCTTTAACTACAATGTTTCACAAGCCTTTCCAATTTAAGCCCTCAAAAAAAGCCTCAGGAGGAACACTGCTGCGTGCAGCCTCAGTGCTTCATTTTCTAAAGAAGTCCTTGTCCGCCCATTAGCTACTCACTTCATATTGGTTTGGTCCCTGTTACTCCTTTGTAGCTGGCACCCTCTCCTTTCCCTCCACATTTCATAGAAAACAGCAGATTACTTATGCCCCCCAGGTCCTTTACTATCTCCTTCGACCAGTACAGGACAAAGTAAGATTTTTGGAGGCAGTTTGAATAGGTATGG
Source organism: Scopus umbretta (assembly GCA_013400535.1). Taxonomy (NCBI): domain Eukaryota; kingdom Metazoa; phylum Chordata; class Aves; order Pelecaniformes; family Scopidae; genus Scopus; species Scopus umbretta. The sequence continues at coordinate 70,225 of VZTL01075053.1, forward strand.
AGAGTCTGTCCCGGATCGGGAGTTTGAGGCACAGCCTGGCAGCTCCACCAGCTACTCAGAGTATGATGATGAAATTCCCTGTTTTGCTCACTCTTGTTTCACTCTGCTTTTTGACGACTCAAGCTTTCTGTTTTGTTGCTTCCCCTATTTCCCTGCCAACTTTCCTCAATTCCCAGCACTTGCTTTCTCTTTCAACTCTTGCGTACTCCCCTGTGAAATGTCACTCTCCTCTCTCGTGGATTTTCTTCTTCTTCAGGGTTTATTTTTTCTTTTTTTTTT
>VZTL01075053.1:70542-125169 GCA_013400535.1 Scopus umbretta
TTTTTTCCTAATTTCCATTTTTCTAAAAGGAACTAAGACCTGTTCTCCTTTAATTACTGCTTGACTTAGCATCCTCCAGCCTTCTTCCAACCCCTTTCATTTTCACTGCTTCCTCCCAGTGGACCTGGCCCACTCAATTCTATAATTCCCTAAAATTTACTTTCTTAAATGTAGTGCTATGTGCATAATTCATCCATAAATTGAATTTGTTTCCTACTGGGATAATCATACAATCTTCCATAGCATGTTTTTTACATCTGTTGTGATTCTTTCCTTCCTGGTAATTATACACATAACGATACATATTTGGGGCAGGAAAGTAGAAGACAGCAGATCATGCTTCAAACCCACATTTGCTTCTCCTTACAGAGACACCCCCCCTCTTCCCAGAACCAAATACTGTTCATCTAATTCAACTGGGCTGACATTTCTAAGCAAACTAAAGCAGACATTGCTTTACGGCAAAATGTTAAGTTAGCCAGAGCCAGATCATGAGCTGATGTAAATCAGAGTAGATCTATTGTCTTCAAGAAAATGCATCACTGTCTTGCAAAAAATCAAATTTTAAAAAGATCACTGGAGTTGTGCAGACATAGCACAGCTGAGAAGGAGGACTACTTTTAAATCTGTTGGGTTTTTTTGGTTTTCTTTCTCTTAAAATTATGAGCTAAATGACTTATCACATTATTTTTCAAGCCATTAATAGTGTAGAGTCTAATTTGGAAGCAAAACTAATGCACAGGAAAACCAAGCGGCACAGATGACAAAATTATCACACCTTCCCTGGTACTGGCAAGCAGAATGAGGGTTGAATGCTTGCACATGTGGCTTACTTGCATTAGTGTGAAAACCAGTGCTTTGGGAAAAAAATACTGTATTTTATTATTCAAATTGGATTCCTTTTTCATGTCAATTCATGACATGACATCCATTTTTGTGAGTCTTTCCTGTCAGGATTGAAACATGCTCACATGTATCTTTGATATGGTTTTATTTCTAAAATTATCACAGGACAAACAGCGATGAATAACATCCATACAAATGTGTTGCCTTTATATGTGCTTACTTCACAGTAAGTGAGAAGAGAGAGAAAACCAACCCAAACAGACAGAAAATATACAGAGCAAGCCCATTTGTAACATATATGCAAAGAGTTTCATACAGCAGAGTCATATCCCCAGGCTCCTTGCTGCTCCTATAATACAAATAAGAAATATATAAAGTACCTCATAAACCAGCTTGTTGGATTTTATTGCAAGAAATCCATCAGCCATCATATTACCATGCAAATCCTCTTATTGCATTGTCTGACAACAGCATTTCAAGTAAAAAATAAAAAAACCCTCTAACATCCTGGAAATAAATTCTTTCTTTCATGCATATCACCAGCTCCCATTAACAGTAGCGTGAGTTTCTCTGCAGGGGTCTGTCAAGGTGAGAATGGACTGCCCACCCATGCCCCCTGCTCACCAGACTCAGTTGCAAATTGCTGCATATATATTCTTTTTCCCCGAGAGATCAAAGCAGGAAGCCAGGAATAAAAGATATTAAAAAAACCCCAACAACCCAAGAATCAGGACAATTCCATAAAATAAAGGCACAGAATGACGTATGTGCTTGCTCTTTGACAGCCTCCTGAATCAGTGAAAAAAAAAAAACCAAAAAAACCCCCCTTACTTTTCAATGCCCTACGGCTCTCAGAAGGTGCCCATCAGCCCACATCTGGGCAGCAGGACAGAGTTGCAGCTTATGAGTGGAATATGCTGGAAGATATTAGAAAATTGTACTCATTGTTTTTCATAGAAAATGTAATTTCCCCAAAAATGTAATTTCCTGACAACAAATTTTAAATCCTTTCCTCCAGTACAAACTTTCATAAAAAAGATTTCTTCTGAATTCTCTATTTAAATCAGAATCAGTCAGCCTCAAACAGCTTCAGAGAGAAAGGCTACTTGTGGTCTTTTCTCCCTCTTTCTATCCAGAAGTCAAGTTCTTTCCTTTTTAAGAGAAAAGTAAAGAATGCCTGTCAACATTAAACCCCATCACTTAAATATTATATAAAACATCAACCCTAGAGGCCCTCTGCCTTTTCAGAAAAAGTTACTATTACTTTTTCATGTTTTAGAGTTTTCCTATCCTCTTGGGAGACCCAAAAGAACATGGACAAATTTCAATCTAAAAAAAGAAGCTTTTAATTTCACTTAATCTCATGGTTCAAAATGACAGAAAGAGGCAATCCTATATTACGTTCCCCTTTCCGTACCGTAAAAGCAGCTAAAAAGTGGGGTTGGTTTCCAGGAATACAGCTTCTGGTGCTAGGTGCCAACATCAGTTATGATTGGTAACAAAGACTTCATGACCCTACAAACACCATGGGAAATATCCCACTAGCTGCGCTGGCAGGCTGTTCTTAAAATGGCTTGCCCCAAGCAAGTTTTGTGTAGATCTTCCTGCTACTATAGCATCTTGGACCTCGCAATATCTCTAGTGCGTACATCTTCACTGCAGTGCTACGTGTCAGGGAAGTAACATTCTCCCTGTTTTACAAAGATGAAAGGGAGGTGGACCAGCGATTATCTGCTTCATGCTTTTGAAAAATCCTACAAGGAATTTAGCCACCAAAAGCAGCGATTCCTCCGTTTCTCAAAACTCTGGCTTCCACCGTCAGAACAGAAATCTCAGTTTGGAGACAGAGCTTGGCTGGGGAGTGGGATGGGGGGCACGCCACACAACCACTCTTATCCCCTCGCCTCCTCCTCTTCCTACAACTAGCCCTGGCCACAGCTCTGGGGAACAGATGTGTGTCATGTCCCTTGGTCCTCAGCCATCGGCATCAGTCCTTCTGTAGAGACCATCTCCACCTGAGCAAGACTAGGAGGAGAACTGGCCCTAGCAAAAGCTCATGGTCCTCCTCTGATCTGGCCCTCTGAGCACCCATCCTGAACAAGTCTGCCATCGGCCAAGCTGTGGCATGGCTGCCACCTCCACCAACCACCACCTTGGCAGCTTCCCTTCCTTCGTAGGACGAAAAATGGCAGCACTCCCCCGCCCCGTCCCATTTGATACGGTGTACGTGGAGTCTTCATTAATATTTCATATTTGCCAGCTCCTGCAGATCTGTATAAACAAGAAACAGCTTTTTAATCAACAGTGCTGAATAAACAGAAGCAAGAGAGGAAAAACTGGCTTGCTGCCCCCCTTGAGTGCCTATGGAGCTAGAGGCTTGGCTGTCAAATGCGTCGCAGGGTCAAGCTGTATTTTGAATTTATCCTTTCAGTAGTGGCGGGGAGATAAAACACAACGTTATAATGTCATATAAGATATAAGAAAGTTAAATGGCACATAAACAAATCTGATGCTATGCTTGACCTATGGGGGAGGGGACGAGCTGGATATACTGCGTGCTGTACGTCTTCTAGGAGACAAATGAATTGGTGATTGGGAACTTATTCACATACTTCACAGGCTCCTGCCATTCACTAAATGGTAGGTAATAAACTTACTGGATTTCATACTTTGTGGGAAATGACTCTTTCATAGCTTTGTCCCTTTAATGGGTACTCATTTAGGAAAGTACTATATAGGTTTTATTGCATCAAAAGTAATAAAAGATTTTAAACAAATCTTAATGCTCTCTCAAAGTGGTAGAGTCAGGAACTTCAAGCTAAAATTCACAGCTAGAACCAGAATCTTTCATAAGCTTTTTAATGTATGGAAAGAAAACTCTGGGGATAGAAGTATTTTATTTTAACAAAACTTAAGTTTCCGTTCTTCTTTGATTTACACGGGTAACCTCATTCACCTCTCCTCAGTTTTCCTTCTCTTCAGCTTTCTCTTAAACCTCCTTACTCTCCTCCTCCTTTCCCCCGACTCTTCTTCCCTTCTGGCCAATATACCAGTTCCCACAATGAACATACAGTTTTCTTCCCCTCCTATTTCCAAAGTGTCTCTCCGGAGCTTACCGTTTGTATGTTTTCATGTATTGTTTTCCCCCATAGGCTTTTATCAACACATCTGGGAATGATAAAATAACATGGTCTCGCTTTCTGGAATGATTGTTCCTGAATAGTGGAAATGCCATAAAAGCAAGAAAAATCTCTTGCTCCCTGGCTTTCTGAGACTCACAACTAACTTCCCTAAAGCAATCCAAACTGACAGTCTCTTGAAGATTTCCCACAGATCTAAAGACACAATCTGCTCTAACACTGCTCCTAATGTCCAGTGTTCATTTGCGTGCTTGTTGCACACAATCTCGTTTTACATAGGTATATTTTACACAGGCAGCTACTTTCTGCACATCCATCCCCGCCGTACCTGGGATCCTGGGAAAGGCTAGGTACCCAACATGGATGTATCTTCTCCAGATGGTGTCTACTTTTTGACTATTTTGTTTTTCCCCTTTCTAACCTGATGCCAGTTGCAATTCATTCCCCATTCCTTCTGCAAGTTTTCCTGCAGAAAATTCAATCACTCATAATGGCAACTCCAGTTTCCTCATATGCATACACCTAGCCTCTGGGAGCACATCACAGAAGATGAATTGGCCAGTACTTCCGAGACGCACAGTCTAGGACAATGCACAGTTGACAAAAGTAAAGTCTTTCTATTAATTTAAATTTCTCAGGCCTGCAATGGAATCTTAAAATACGACAAGTACCTATGACACAAGTTAATCAGAGGTGAGCATGCCCAGCTTTTTGTAGGACTGGGACTAGCTGCGGAAAAATCTTCGAACATGCACAGTGTCCTTGGGATTTAATCATACAAAATGGCATTTTTCCTGTTTCAAGATATGGGTATACAATCAAGAGCAATTTAGTTAGCAAGGTGCAGCAAGTGACCATCTGTTAGATGAGCCACATCTGCTAACCGAGCTGCCCTTTGAGTTAGCTCCAGTTGCAGAATAAAACATCTTTGCCTAAACCGCTGTAAAATGCAACAAGTTCATAGCATGCCCCTCTGCCTGTACATATCAAATTCACAGCCGAGCGGTTTTAAATGGCTCACATAGGCAGCTAGCAGTCAGCCTCCAACTAGGTGATGAAACCGATGATTTCTGTTATTCAAATCTTTTAATTCCAATCCAGTAATAAACTTCCCTTTCAATGACTCAGGGAATGATTTGCTTTGTCTCCCATATCTCAGCATCTAAAGAAGCTTTGACAAGGAGCATACCTGGAGTTTCTGATATAAATATATAATAAATCTAATGTTGTCAAGCATGGTGGCATTTTTATTTTATTTTCAAAGAGAATTTAATCTAGCTTCCCAGGGGATTCTTCTCTTATGTCATAACAAAGTCTGGCTTGTAATGGATTTCCCATTTTTCTTTCTATCTTGGATAATGACAAAATTGCTGCAGAGAGAAGTAGCGTTCTATAATATGTCACAAAACACAAGCGGGAAGTGACAGTTGTCTTTGAAAGACTGGGCTCAGCCCAAGCCCTGATTTCGAGCATCACAGGCACTAAATTATTTAATATCCCCCCACAATCAGTCTCCAGCCAGCCTTGGAGCACAGGGAAAGTCCGTATGTAATATGAAAGAAAACAGACAACGAGGGGGGAAATAATAAAAAAAATAAATAAATCAATAAGTAGCACTTAAGGGCCAAACTTTCAATTGATGTAATGGTGGTATAGAACAGCCAAGAATCTGGTTCATAAATATCCATCACTACATGTCATTCTAAATAAAGGACTGCTTATATTAAATTTATGGCAAGTAATAGGATGTAATGGTAGTCGTGTATCCTTTCGGGACAAAGGCCTCTATTACATTCTATTATAAAACCTTATGTATCAAAGGACTAAAAGCCACTTCTCTCTTCAATACCATAATTTTCTTCAATAAATTCTAGAATCCTTTCATTCCTATAGAGCATCCTCATAAAAGACTAATATTTTCTACCGTACTTCAGACGACTGGATCTGCTTTGCTAGCTCACAAATTGCATTGGACCTTTCTGGTGAAAGAGGAGTTGGTGCTTAGTGTACACAAAGTTGTATTTGCCACTTAAAAAAAAAAAAAAAAAAAATTCCTGTATGTTTTATATTGCAGACCTCAGGCAAGAAGTTCAGAGTACAGTAATTAGTGGGTGAGCAACCTCGCGCTTATGGTACCCTGTGTTCTGTAGCATTTATTGTAGTGAAAAGTCGTCATGGGAACCTGGAGGTAATACTCCTGGCTCATGTCCTGATTGTATTTCACTATGCAATTACACAAATGCTAATTTACTGTGTTGGCCGTACCCTTCAACAGCACAGACCTTTTATTGAAGAGAGGTCGTTCCCTATCAAGCCTGGTCAAGACCTAAGGTCACTTATACATTACTCCCGGAGGCTGCTGTCTTTTCTCCCCACTTAATGTTGATGATACCTGCTAGGTTGGGATCATTATTTCCTTTCAACACACAAAGAGGCTGAGCCACAAACTGATGACTTGCCCGTGCTCTGCTACATGCTGGTGACCAAGGGAGAATGCAGAACTCGAGTCCCTCAAACACTTAGATATCTGCCCCAAAGCCCATAGTGACAAGGACAGGGACTTTCTCCAATAGCTTCAGTGAGCATGCCTTTAATTAAACATCTTGCTTTAAAAATTTCTAGCACATGCATCTCATTAACCAGATCTTCTTTCTCCCCAAAGCTTGTATTGCACAATTCCCCTGTCTTCTCTCTCCTCCACACGATTAAGTCCCAGCAGCCCAGTGCGTGATCTCAGGGACCCTGCAGGGTGCCCCTGCTTTGCACACTGGCAGGGCAGAGCCTCTCATCAGATGTCCACCATGAGGTGGATGGTGCTGAGGCCCATCAGCCTCACAGCTGAGCTGCTCTTGACGCTATCGCAGAGACCGAGAGATGGAGTTGTGTAATTGTTCTGAAAGCGTGCCAAGCAGCTCGTTTACAGAATTAAACAGTCTGTAGCATAATTAACACAGGGAAAACTGGATGGGCTTTTGTTACTTGCCACACAAGGTAGCTTGTTTCCTCATCCTAACATGACAGGAGGAAAGGGACCATGAGGACAGGGCAATCACTGAATGTGCCTGGACCTCTGTCCTGCCCCACATCTCCTGCTATTTAGAAGCATTTGTGTCGCTTGAATAGATGCACAAAATCTGGGCAGAGAACTCATGGGACTCTCAAACGAAACAGAGGAACTGGGGTTGTTAAGCTGATCACTGCAAGACTCAAACTGAATATATCTCAGTGCCGTAGTGCCTATTTAAGAGCCCAGCGTCCCCTCTACCATACCTTCCACCACCTCCCCCTCTGTAGCACAGAGCCATCAAAAACAGCAGCCCTGAGCCGGATTAAGATATTCTCAGTTGTCAGCATCTCCTTCTGTGATGTTTGTGGCAGATTTTTGTTCTGTACCAAGGAGCACTGAGTCCTTTTGAAAATCCAACTGGTTTCTTGTTCCCAGCTGTTACCAGATCCAATATGAAAGGTGAGAGGGAACTTTCCATAGCCCTCGTCGAGCTTTGGGTCACTCTCTGAGCTCATCCACATCCGTCACTCCTCTGCAGAGAAGGGCTATTGGGAGGAGGAGGAGGGGAAGCTGGGTGTTATTGAACGGGCACCCCACCAATGTGTTTGTGGCCCACAACAGTGCCACGAACAGGACAGTTTCTCTTCACATAACCTCACATTCGCTATGCCACAGTAAATTCTTTCCCGATTCCCTCTTCTACTTTTGTGTATCTCTGCTAGTTGCTCTTCTCCCTTTTCCGCCCCTTTGCTCGGAAGCCAGTCCCAGCCACAGTCCCATGCTGGGCCAGCCTGGCAGCAGGGAAGAAGCTCCTCTTGCCAGAGGCTGCTGGAAGACGCTGTTGTGGGTGGTTTCAAGCCCCCCTCCTCCCATCCTTCCCACCCCCACACTCCACTTTCTCTTTTTATTTTTGTGAGGCTGGAATATCACAGGATAAAGAGACTGCAGCTGTGTTGGGGAAAAGAAACCAGTCACGCCTCAGCAATTTATGGACAATTTCCCATTAATAAGAGATAATGGAGTGCAGTTCAATGGATTTGCAATTGTACACTCGCTCTTTGAGGATATGGAGGGGAATCTGACAGCAGTTTGTTCCTCTCAGAAATGGCATTACCACAATTTTGTATATCCCATTGTACACAGGGAGATTTGGACAGTTTGCAATGGTTTAACAGCATATTAAGAAAAGCGCAGGTGTATCAAGTTATTGAAATGACCTCAAATACTGTTACTGCAAGGGAAACATCCAATACAAATTACCCATGGGCTCACACCTCCCACCTGCATGCGCTCAGTGGGCCAGCGCACTGTGCAGGAGCAAAGGTCTGTTGGGTTTTGTGAATATGGGACCCAATTCAGTTCTCCTTGCACACGAGACTACAGAAAAGCCATGGCAGTGGATGCTCAAGGAGACTTTTTAAGCTGCAGAGCACACGTTTGCATGCATGTTTCATGGCAGGTCAGCTTGCTTGACTTCCATAAATCCCACACAAGCTTTAGAGGAAGGCTAGCCTGATCACAGGCTCTTGCTGCCCCATCATTGTGGTGGTCTGAAGTTATACTGCCACTTTATGCTGCAAACCAACACAGGAAAAACAAGACTCAATTACTGCAGGAAAGCAAAGTTCCTAGAGGTGAGAAACATGGGTATGCAGAGTCACAAAATAATCAGTTTATACAGTCGTTTTCTCCTGTACCTTGTCACCGAGTGCTTGATTCACCATACCCAGTCCCATAGAACCAGGGACTGATACTGCCAGATAAAACTGCTCACCTACGTAAAAGGTTATTCCTCTTCAGAGTTTCTCTAGACTTGCATATACAGTGCTGGACAGTCACACTGGCTAATGGTGCAGGCAGGTCCTCTCAATTTTAATTTACTGTCCTCCAGTATAATTGACTCCCTCTTAATACCCTCATGAGCAAGGGCAGGCAGAATTGCACCTTCTTCGTCACTCATATTTCAACGCACACCCTCTGATACATCTCCTGCTTAAAATTGAGTTTTCCATCTCTAAGGCTAAAGACAAGCAGAAAATTTCCATTTAAAAGTCACATCTCCATATCCTCTTTCATTCTGTAGTACTATTTTGGAGATAACATAACTTGCGTTCCCAATGAAAATGTATCTTCAGTTATTTTACAAAGGTGTGATTATACCGTATGTCTTATTCTAGTCTCTCACTGCACTAACATTTTGTTTGCTGCAGCTACATGACTGCAAAAGCATTTCAAGCATCACTCCAAAGTGACAGCATTAAAGTGCAAGACCCTTTTTTCCTACATACTGATAAAGCACTTGCTTATGAACACGAGAGTCCAACACAGAGGACATTACTATCCAAAAGAAATGACTGCCTGTTTTTCCCCCAGCCTGGACTAACTGACAGATTGACAGATACCAGCTCACCCATTACATTTTTAATGAACTGTAAGAGACAGGTTTCAAGTCACAAGCTTCTGTAATAAATCTAAATTTCCCTGAAGTTTGCAGGCCAAAATTTTTGCCAAATTCTTTAGAGTCAATTACCATTTTCTAGCCTGAAATATTTTAAAAAAGGAAAAGAAACCATGGGTACACCAGTACTGAGGAAGTGCACTAGCTCCCTACAGGACTTCTTTGAGAAATAAACCAGAAACAATCAAGCCAGCACCTTTTCAGATCCAGGTATAAGTGGAGATGCATGAATTGAGCACATGTTCATGCAAACCTTTAATTTGAAATCCCTTCTCAGAGCTCAGGACAGATTGTTTTCACAACTTCCCGACAATGCAAGTTCACAGCACAGCCTGAAATTAGTCATGTTTGACGTGGTTTCCAGTTTTAGCACAGGTCTCTCACAGTTACAGGCTTTCCCGAAGGACGCAGATTATGGGCTATACCACAAACACCCACATGCATCGCCTGTGACATCTTATCCTTAAAAATTAAACCACCACACTTTCCTAGACAGAAACATTACTTTCAACTGGGAAAGTTACTGACCATAAATGTGACCATTTGCTCCAGACTGGCAAGTTCTCCTCCTTCTTACTCCTGCCTCCTAAGACCAAGGCAGACACTGTCCAGCCACTCGGTGGGAGACAGATCCAACCTTTCTAAGTCTGCTTTGTCGAGAAAGACACAATAAGGACAACAGTATTATGTTTCACAGAGCAAAGAGAGGAGTTTGGTGATCTACCGCAGGGCTCCTCCATGACTTTGGAGAACTGACCCCTATACCAGCCTTTCTCCCAGCCAGCCACCCACCAGGCCAGCCCATTCTTTCCCCGCGCAGAAGGGGCATTCAAGAGCAGACCGAGACGCGAGGGCTCCCCAGTAACAGTCTTGCTTCTTGCAGATCTAAAAATACCTAGCATGCACCAAAGCACAAAATTAAGCCCAGACAGGTTGAAGTTCACTGGGCAAAAAGGTGTGTTTTGCATTCCATAGCATATCTAAGAACATATCATTTACTGTAAAAATAGCCAAAATTTCAAGAGGCACCTTTTTAGATTTTTTAAATAGCTCACCTGAAAACCAACTCTCTTAACGAAAAACAATAGTAAATTACTTCGTTATTAATCTCATGCACAGAGGCAATTATTTCCCAACGGAGACTTTTATTTAAAAAAATAATCATACAGATTATTTTGGAAAGATGACAAGTCTCCTTCTTGGCCTCCCTTTCTCTCGCTGTTTTAATTTGCATAAACATGACATTAAAAACTGAAAGAATCGCTTTAAAAAACAATTACTCCATCAGCGAAACCTGACAGTGCAGAATTCAATGGCACCACAGAGATCATCTTGGTAAGAAAAGAAAATATAATTTTTCCCTATTACTGACTTTTAACAGGACTGCAGTTTAGATTTATGTTTCAGAACCCTTTAATAATTGAACATGTGTAAATATCATTATTTTTAGATGCACTGCGGCAGATAGTGAAGGAATGAAAATCCCACACTGAGCACCTTGACTGGGACATTCAACCCAGGGGGGAGGAAGGGTTATACAAGATCTTACCACCTTGAGAAGAAAAAAAAGTAGACACCTTCCTATTATCACGCTGTGCTTGTCTCTGGGAGCTTTTGTTCCATTAAAAACTTGTTAATTGCTGCCTTAGTAACAAAGGAACAACATGCTGTGGTGGGACTATTAGGAGTCTGCATGGCTTGTACACCCTCAGAAAGGCAGAGGGGTTTAATTGGCTATGTATTCTTAGAAGATGCAATAAAGCAGGATAATCAACTGGTGTCAGCATCTAATAATGGAGATTCTTTACAAAATGGAAGAGAAAATCCAAACCCTAGCTAATCAAAAGCTATAGCATCCAGGGCTGCAAAAAATGAACTGGATGTAGAATTTATGAAGAAGTTGTGCAGAGCCAAAAAAAAGCTAAGAATTTTAAAAGGCCATCATCGCTTCATCTATCTAATGAGGCTATTCCTTCAGTTCACCAGAAAGGATGTCTGCAGACTCACATGCAAAACAGCAAAATATAAGTCAGTTTACTCAGAACACCCACTGCTCTATTATATCAGCTGGCTAATAAATAATTCCCTTCGTACAGCAACGCGAGGACTGAAATACTTTTTCAGTCCTCCTTGGCAAAAAAGAAGTTTCCTGTAGATCTCTTTCACCTAATGCAATATAATCGTGCTCATTCTCCAGCACTGCTATTTGTTTTTCCCTTTGATTTCCTTAAGAAACAGCACACAACATCCTCAAAAAGGTTCAGATCTAAGTACTAGTTTTACGGCATGGTTTTATGAAAAGAAATCAAATGGGTGCCTAGTATGGCCAGTTTACATGAGGTCTTAAGTCTCCAGAGCTTTCCCCATACACATTCGATTCAGATACCTGTATCAACTCCAAACAGTACATACCAAGGCTGGTTTCCTGGAGCTCTGCAGAGCTGTCTCCAAAGGGGCAGTTAAACAAGCTTTTAGGCACCTGTGTCTTCTGGGACGGTTGGTGGCACTGCCAGGCTAGGAGAATTTAGCCCTTATTCAGCTGCCTATATTGGAGTAGAACATTTTGAGGTAAGTAGAGTAGGACCATAATGGAAGGAATGAAAACTCAGGTATGTTGTACATAATTCTCAAATCTAATAAGCCAATATTGCAAAATAACAGACCTCAAAAAAGAAAAAAAAAAATACAACAACCCAGCCACTGCACTCGCTACATGAGACTGTGGCCCACAGTTCCTTTTAGCCCGTTTCTGAATTACATTTTGGCATCCAGAGTTAGGTGGACAACATTAGTTTTGTCTTGCAAACACTAAGTAGTAGCCTTCTCATCTTTACTAATGTATCATCTCATGATATTTGCAAAGCAAAAGAGTCCCCAAAATTAGAGTGAGACAATCAGAATCATTTCTTTCACTGTTTTTTTTAAAGTAGCTTGGGTTTATGCTTTAAAAGTAACCAATAGCCTTTTCAACAAGAGACAGCAGACGGCAGATCTCATGGCCTTCTCCCCAACCTCGCAGTAAGCATCCTCAGAGAACTGGCAGATGAACTCAAAATTAATCCTCATCTTAAACAAATACCCTTTGTTTACTGACAAGTGGACTCTTTTCTTGTTTGTTTACTCTCATCAGTGTTTGGCATGAGGCAGAGAAGCGGAAAGGGATAAAGATGACCACAAGGACCATCCTTTTCCCATAACACAGATCCTTTGCGCAAAGTAAATGCCAACTGTAACAACAGTTGTGATCACAGCTTGCTTGCGAACCCCCTTCTTCCCTCCCAGACCCCTTGGGGTTCAAAGGCAAGCTGCAAGGTAGCTTTAGCTGTGTTTATCTGAAGAGACTCCAGCAGGACCAAAGGTACTTTCCTATTAAAAGGAGCCCAGATCTTTGGGTGGGAGAAAAGAGCAGTTGGGCACGCTACAGATTCAGCCTGTGAGGCTCAGGCCTGGCATCTTCCATGCATTACTAAATGGAAGGAGCATTTTCTGTTTGTGTCCTCATATTAATTCAAATCAGTAATGAAGTTGGGAGCATCACAAGGCTTTAGCGGTATACGGGATTAGACCAGGCTTAGATAACTGAATAAATGAACTGACTTAATTAGCTCTCCTGAAACAAATTATTATACAGTGCTCATTTCCAACTCTCATATGAACCCCAAAGAGTTCTAGAAATGCATTAATTCCTTGAATAATAAATCTTACATTTTTGCATACCTACTGCAATTATGATGGATAATGAGATTTTAATTAATCAGACCCAGATTTTTTAATGCTGTTGAAGAATGTAGGTACATTAGGGACCTATTTATTTGGTAAATCTTAGAGGAAAAAAAAAAAAGCAGAAGGCAACAAGAAAAACAACAAAAATTTCTGTGTTAAACTAACCTATACCTAACAGGCTTCTGAACATCCATCTAGCAAACATCCCTATCTTGAATACAAACTCTGTAAACTGTCAAATCCTGGTCAAAGTATTAACATCAGTACCTCTTTAAAGGCAAAATACAGTTATTAAATATTATGCCACCTGGAATACACTCTTGGTTTTAGGCAAATAAGATCTTTTCTACTGTAATTTGAATGCTCTATGTACAAAAATTATTTCCTTGCCCATATATTCCATGCTTCCAGGTTCCTATAAGCGAGAGCCATTTATTATTACTAATATGGCAAAGCAGCCATTAAACCTTTCTCTCATATTTTTCAGTTTTTTCAAACCCTTCTGAGGCGATAGCTAAAGATCTCTCTCATGCAAAGGTAGTGGCATTGCAGTTGTCATTAATTATAAATCAGTTTCTAATATGACTGAGAGCACAAAGATTGTAGGGGGTCTCATTAACATGAGATTAAAATTTCCTTGAAGTGTAATTATTTTGCAAGAGAGTCTTGGGCTGGATTTATGACAACGTATTGCATCTCTGCACTTACCACACTGACAAGAGAGATTCTGTTCATCACGGGGAGAATATCAACAATGCACACCACTTCCCTCAGAGAAACTTTAGCACCTGGAAGGAAAAATTGAAGGAGAGGGGACTTTAAATTCTAAGAAGTCCCCTTTCTTCTTAGCTCCTTTTTGAGCTAAGGAAAGTCATCGCTAGAGATGGCCGAGAAAGTCAAGAGAACAATACTCTGACAGTGTAAGGTCGACTCTTGTGTGTGTTTGGAAGGGGGGGGGGGGGGAAGATAGTGCTTCCAGTTTAAACAAAATTGAATTTGAAGTCCTGATGTGAAACTTTGAGATTTCAAAATTTTTTCCCTTCTTCAGTGAACCTCGCTGGATTTGACATGGCAAATAGGTTTGGATTTCCCCTCTCCTCCTCCCCCTTAAAAGAACCATTTCCACTGAAAAGCCACTTTTCTTGGAAAAATAAGGTCAAAAGAAATTTTTTTTATTAAACCTAGCAATTGGCAGTAGCATATTTAAGCTTCTTTTCTCTCTGGTTGAATTGTTAACCATTGCACTAAAAAATGTAATCCTTACTGAGCCACAGAGAAGGGAAGGGGGTAGCAGACCCCTCCACAGCTATGGCACAGCTGCAGCAGTCTGATCTCCAAGTCTGAATTTACAGAAGCAGTTAGCTGCAGAAGTCCCTCTGGCTTGAGAAATTAGGAAACTAGGTACTTTCAGCCTAGAGGGGATTTTCCAATCGGTATCTTTGGGCTCTTGCATAACTTCAAAAATCTGGGCCTTGCGAGTGCCTCGCACAAGACAGCCAGATGTGTTCTCCTTGGCATTTCTTTGGGGAGAGCTTAGGTTAACGAACAGATTTTCTTCCGTTCTTCCTTTCCACAGAATTGCTCACAAGTGAGAGCCAGCTCCTAGCTGCACTGAGCAGGTCCCTCGTTTGAAAAGCAACCACCAAGCCCTGAGTTGCTGTCAGCTTTCCCAGGCTGATCTTCTGCTTTGCTTCTGTTCAGAGGCTATTGCACGCCGTGCCAGAAAACCCGTTTCAACAGAGCACCGAGACAACAGGGATACAGAGGATGCTAAATGCCATCTGACCCAGAGAAACTGAGGACACTGTGGTCAAATATTGCTAGGAAATTTTGTCCTGTCTTTGCAGAAATAGTTATCTTAAGAAAAAAGGGACCCGTCTGAAGACAATGCGTGGTTTTGCTCAAGTCTCTATGGGAAGAAACTTGTCATTTATTATTAGCATCAGTGTTGCTGCAACCCACCTCGTTAATTCAAAGATTCATTTATAAGCTGCTTTGATATGTTGCACTCAGCTCTGAGTACTGAAGTGCTTTTTTGTGCAGTTTCCCCCACCCCTCCCCAAGTTTGGTTGCCCTCCCCACCGCCAATCTAAATTCGCTTTTATGTGCTAGGAAAACAACAAAAAAAAAAGTGTGAATTTGCCACTTCTGAACATCTTGTCCTCTTAATTTGTACAGTGCTGGTTTGTTCAGCACAGAAACAGTACTAGGAGCAGAATAAATTTAGCTGCGAGGCAGGGCGGAGGCAGGGAGGGGGACGGCAGAGCCGGAGAGGGTAAGCAGAGAGGGGCTCTTCGATGGTGCCGCTCTTCTCCCGTTGCCCTGTTGTGAGCAGGTTTCATCGTGCCCTGTGCCCTCCTCCGGCAACCTCCCCTTTGCCAACTGCAGACATTCAGGCTGGAAATGCCACATCCATGCACAGTCTCTGCATCATTTTCTCTTCCTCCCTTCTTCCCACTTTCCTCATAAATTTGCCTTTCTTCAAAATTACCTTCGTTTTAGGGTTTCCCCCCTCACCCTCCTTCCTTCCAGCTCTCGATTCCCTGGATGCCATATGCCCTCTCAGGTTCTCTTGCCCTCCTTTGGCACCCTGCACCCTCCTCCCAGCCCATCCTCTCCCTTCTCCTGCCCTGCTCCTCCTTGGGCACAGCTCCTTCGCTCATCCACTTTCAGTCGCTTTCCCCCGGACTCTCCCCTTCCCATTTATCAGCTCCATCCCTGTTGCCGCCTCAGAGTCCTCCGCTTCTCCCTTGCTATACATTGCTCATGCTCTACACAAGGAGGCAGCCAAGGAGGTCACGGAGCCATAAGACCAGCATTATTGAGAATATATAATAAATATATATGCCAGAGTCACTCAGGAAAAAAAGTTGGGAACTGAGGTGAAATGGAAAATTAACTGAAAGCAGAGAGCAAATATCTTTGTGCCTCTGGGCCTAACGACTACACAGGGGAGCCTTGGCAAGCTGCACTGTGCAATGTACGGGCAGCTTAGAGAAAATCAGTAGCAGCAAAACCACAAGTCAACCCAGGCAACTTCTTGAACCTCAAGCCCATTCAATTTGAACCAACATTTTGGTTGGAATAAATAGCAAGTTTTCCTCTTTTGAAATAAAAAGGGCAACTGGAAATCAGATTTTGTTATTTCAGAATATCAAGTCTTAACATTTTATTTAGCAATGTAACAAGCTGATGGCCTTCCAAAAGGAGAGAGGGAGGGGCCAGCTTCATGTTTACCGCATTTATTTTATGTAACGACTTTCTCGGCTGAGATGAAGACAGAAATGGACAGATCAGTTATTAGCCCAAGAGAGTCAAGTCTCCTTACATTTGTGGAATGGAAACAGGCATGTAAACCATGGTAAGTGGTTATCTTCAGCCAGCAATTTAACAACAGCTACAAAGAGAAAGCAGGACAGAATCTATACTGCTAAAAGGCATCTTGCGGTATTTGATGATCAGCACCATAATTTGGGGTGTTTAATCTTTTTTTCTTGGAGTGAGAACCTGCCTGTTCTTTGGGGTCTGAGGAAAAGTGAGGATTGCTGCACTGGTATCAGCCAGTAAAGGTATTAATTTAACACCAGCGACTCCAACGCAGACTTTCACCCCAAGAACATGAGTGAATGTCTGCCTACCACCACCTGCCGATATGATCTTAAATCACCCTCTGGTGCTCTCCGGAGCCTGAGGTGCAATGAGCAGGTTTTGCAGTCAGAGTGGCCTGAGGATTGCAGTAATTCGTGCCTCCCTCGGGAAGCCCCCACATGGGGTAGGTCGGACTAGGAAGCCTCAGTGCCAGCCCCAGGAAGGGATGGGTGTCGGAGCTGTGGTGCCAGCGCAGCCTGACGGCTGGGGCTGCCTCCGGGAGGTTTTTCCCTAAGCTTTACAGGACAGCTGAGGACTGTCAAAGGAAGACGGCATGCAATCAAATGAAAAATTACTTTCGATAACATGGCTGATGGCTGTCCAGACAAACCCAAAAAGGCCTAGCCAGAAACTAGCACAGCTATGGCCTCGTGAAACCCTGCATTTCACTAGCACAGTTGTGGCCTAATGAATCAATACAAGTACTGGGCATATAATATTAAAAACATTTCTGAGTCTTTCCAAAAATATATACATTTTGTCAGTATATGTCTATAGAAAGCAGAGTTATGGGAGAAAAATGCACTTGTGTCATTAGCCTTCTCTCATGGCAGCGAGCGGTACTGGGCTTGGAACAAATGCATTTTTGTTTTTATGCTTCAATCGTCTCCAGCACCTGTGTGAATAACACAGCCCCAAGCTACAATGTCACCGCAACCATTCCTTGCTGCAGCCATTTCTGCAAGAGCTGGCAGAGTCCCTCCCTGAAGCAAGTTCAGCATGTGGGCAATAGGGCTTTATTGCCAAGTACCACAAATATATTCTATTCTGATACTGGCAAAATAATGTCTATCCAGAGATCCCTGTTATTGCTTAGAGAGAACTTGTACATAACTGTTCACATGGGAGCACTTTCCTTGTAAACCAACCTCTTGGTGAAGCGCTCTTTCTCCTTGTAAGAGGTGTATCAGCGTCTCCTGGCCCCACCAACCTCATGCAGATGGGCAAGAAGGTTAACCTACCAGCTACAAGCATTTGCTCATCTGTCACATGAGACCTGCTCCAGAAATTTCTATACCCAATCACAGTCCCTGACAAGCCGTGTTCGCTCACACCCCTCCCAAGGAAGGCACCTCTCAGCCGCAAGGAAACAGTTAATGATGTACTGCTGCCTGGTGGAACGTGACTGATACTGAATAAAAGCCCAGGTATAGGACTTCTGGTCTATAGCAGATTGATGTCATGATATCATTTTTTAATTTTATCTATACAGAGAAATAAACATATGCACAGACCATGTTTATTTCACTCTATCAAATATAATTTTAACAAACATGACACAATTTTTACTGTGTAACAGAATGTCTCTGTTATAATATTATAAGTTTCAGTGCTTTGTAATTGTATTTCAATAGGCACAAGAAGTATTTCACTGCACAGTGAATGCATGTCATTAAATAGTATAAATTTACACCCTGTTGTAAATGAATGTTCATTTTACATTATAATTTTTTTTACTGCAGAATGTTGCCATTTTAGTATTCACTGTAATCACTCCACTGTGTTGCAAGCAAATGTCATTTATATGATATGTAAAAAATTCAGAGAATTCAATTTAAGGGATCTCAGTCTGAAATATAAATACATGCAAGCCACGTAACACAAATAAACTTACTCCAGATGGTTGCTTATAGCAGATAAAATCAAATCTCGACATACTAAGAAATTAAATTCCCAGTACAAATATAGGCAATTCAGTAGTTTCTGCTGACCAAAATGGCCAGAAAATTAGCACCAATCCAAACATAATAAACGTAATGGAGTTTTTGCCACTAATAAGAGACCAAACGTTATGTTTTCTAGATGGTTTAGCAGCTTTTCCATCTGAATGTTTTTGAGCATCCACAGAGATTCCCCCACCTATCTGCCCCAGAAAATACTTTACGTATAAATATCTAGAAACAGAAAACCATTGATACAATAAAACAAATGATTCTAAAAGCAACGATGCTTTATTTGCTTCTCTACCATTACAGCTGCCTGGAGTACTTACAGTACAGCCCAAGAGCATTAACAAACAGCCAAGCTATTCCTTCTCTGTTGATAGCCACCTTATTGCTTTCAGCAGCTAGCAAATTAAACCTTCAAAATAATTCTCATGTGCACTGGCTGCAAAGTGAATTTAAATTAAAGTAATACATTACAAGAAAAGTGAGTACCTAGCCAGAGTTCTCAGCAGCCTCTTTCCTCTTCCAAAACCATCCTCAATGCACACAAATATAGTTACACAGTTCACACCTGCCAACATACATCTGCACATGCCATATGGTGCAGGACACACCTTATCCCAACACTCACACACATGCGTATTTGCAAACACCTCCTGCCACTGGGAGACAGATGAGTCCAGCCAAGTGCTACTAAAACCAAACAAGAAATGCCTCGCTGCCCATTTCTCCTCTGTCAAGCACCCACAAGTCATCACCAGGCGCGGGTCAGAGCACAGAGCAAGCTGTAAACTGGCAATATGCACCCCAGCCACACTAAGCAGATGAAGGCCCGTGACTGTCCCTCTGCAGATGGATATGAAGCCAAAGAAATGAAGTTAGTCACTCAGCATCGCAGAACAAACCTGTATCAGGGCAAAGACTTGAAGAGAAACCTTGCATAGCCCCACTAGTATCCTTCTCCTTATATTTACCTATAGGTATTTCCCAAGCTTAAAGTTTGGACCTGGGAGCAGTCTGTGAGGCTGTCTCATACCTTTCACTTCCTGGCTGCAGCACAGTGCTAAAAATTGCACTGAGAAGCATTTAATTGCCCTGTTTTCCTGAGGTAGCACAAAAAGGATGGAGGTGAACCGATAGATCTGAAGTGCTCTCACCCAGGCCATGGCCTCAAATGCAGCTTCTTTGCTCCGAGGCTGTTGGAGAGATCCAAGCCTCAGAAAGTCTGAACAACCTGATGCAAGTGAGCTGAATTACATTTCTGAGAGGCAGTTATTCTTGGTAGTTATTCTGATGAAAGTCAGCTTAGATGAGACTTACGAAATCCATTTATTAACAAAGTATTTCTTAAATAGTAATTAAATAATAAATTATTTGAAATCTTGTACCTTTTGTTTCTGTGCAAACATAGCTCAGTCCCAGCTTCTTCTGCACCTCTTGCTTGAAGATTTTTAGGTTAGACTCAAGAACAGTCCTAAAAATCTCTGCTCTTATTCTATGTCAAGCTCAAGTTAAAGTTAGCTACTTGCAAGTAACCCCCTGCAAGCGTCTCAACAAGATCATCACAGCAGAAATAGCTCTCAGTCAGGCATCAGGCACAGTCAGGACGGGAAATGGATGTAAGAAGATTTAAACAGGTAGAGAACCTGACTGCATCAATGCTGTGAAACCCAACAGGCACTCGGTACAAACATACAGCACGGAGTGGGAGAGAAACCCAGCAACAAAACGAGAGCCGCCCTTCTCAAGGCAGATACTGTTCTTCCACAGGACCACAGAAATACCGAAAAAGACTTTGTCTTGTGTGGCTGCCCAGCCCCTGCGGAGCGGGGTGAACACCATTAGGCCTGCTTTAGAGACGAGATGCCACGAGCCTCTCCAAAGCAGCCCCAGAGCCGTTCAGGAATTCACTGGGGATAGATACACAACCTGCAAGTCCCAACCCCCTACCTGTTAGCAGACAGCTGGCCTGGCCTGTGTCTCCCGATGATCTCAGTGGAGTTTGTGCTGGCTGGGGACACTCAGCTGGGTCAGGATGTTATGTGTAGCGCACCGGCACCAGCTCTGTGGCTGGCAGTAACGGCCAGCTACTCTAACACTCTATTATTGATGCTCACCGTTTTCCCACCCTGCAAAAGCATGTCTCGCCTCCTCCTCATTTACATCCCAACTGAGCATGGCTTCAATTATCAGCTCTTTTGGTTTGACAGAGGTGCAGGGTAACTAACAAGCTTTCTTCTGTAACCTCAGACACTTCAGAGGATTGGAATTTAGCACTGCAAACCTTAACAAAACCAGGTCTGGCTTAATTCATTTTTAATACCCCCTCAATGTCAAATGAGGAATTCCTTCATCACAGTCAACACACAAGCCCTCGAGACTCCCCTTCCGACAAAGCTGTATGTCATGACTCTCCTTACCCTCATGCACTAACATGTATGAAGCATCAGCTCATTTTATTACTCTGTGCAGTGCAGATTCGATTACCAAAATCTGTTCTAAACATTTTTGAGAAACATCCGGCAACTCCTGGCGTTAGCACATAGCTCCTCCTGGATTATTCCTCAGCATTGCAAAGCTGCCCATGCCGTTGCTTGGTACAGGATTGGATTTACTGGCATTGCATTTCCTGATTCAGCCTTCCACACTGGAAGTTTCCAACTACAGTCCCTTGGAAGCCTGTCAGTTAAACATGGGTCCAGCATCAGAGCAATTTAAGTACCCTTTTATAGGAAGCGACCGATATTGCTGCATGGGAACTGTGTTATCTGCACTGCAGGTCACCGAGTACGCTGTGTTTGCTGCTAATTAAATTCACTGTTGGAAGCTCCTTATATCTCCACATGATACGTAACTGCAGAGCTGGATGTTGCTCCTAATTGCTTTTTGTAACAAGGTTATAAAAGTCATGCTGCTATGTCCAGATATGGCAGGGACCTGACAACAGTACATGATCGTAGATGACATTAATACCACACTGTACCGCACCAAAACTGGATATTAATGAGGAAGTTTCAGTCCTCTTCGAGTATAGAATCATAGAATCATTAAGGTTGGAAAAGACCTCTGAGATCATCTAGTCCAACTGTCAACCCCAACACCACCATGACTACTAAATGTTCTTATTGAACTAAACCTATGTTCTGATTTTGGTCATTTAAGATCTGTATTTTCACAGGAAGGTTAAGGAGCATTAAAGTAAAACTGAAAGTATAGTTTGGGACTATCCTCATGATGCGGTAAGTTTAAGACACAAGACAGTCTGTATGAGCAATATTATCAATTGCTAGCTTACACGATTTCTCTAACAGCATATTACCCTTTGTCTTTTTCAACCTAACACCGAAGCAAACTGAATGAATAAGTACGTACCAATGCAGCTTTGCTTGCGATGACCGATTACGTTACTTGGCAAGGAGCTACGTGTCGAGCGATCACGATACACAAGATGACCGGTGCCTTTCCCCTGCCAAGAAAGAACTGCTGCACAGTTCGACATTTGAGCGAAATGGGTAAGAGGAACAGAGCTGATACTACACAAAACCATCCCAGATAGCATTGGTTTTAGTCTCAGCCATGAATTAACTAGGGAAAAAAGCAGGTTAACCCAGCCTGAAACAAGCCTCTTGGTGCCAGCATTGTTGCTATTTCCATCCAAAAACCACGTTATTTGGGAACCTGACTCCTGCAGAAGCCTTCCCTGGGCAAAATCTCCCGCACAACTGGGCAAAAGATTAAAATCGAGTCTCAGAAGAGGATTCATCCAGGCCAAGCAGGAAAAAAAGTGTTCCTAATGTTCGTATTACCAATGGGTACGCTCTGCCTCTAGCTGTACTTTTGCAGTCTCACCAGATGTCAGAGGCAGAATTCATCCACACAGATTTTGTTATGTGAATTAGAAATCTGGGTTCGCTTTATGTAAGACAGGTGCTACTAGATCATGAAGTATTTTTCTGTGGTAATTGCCTAAAATCAGTCAGAAAAATTGTTCCTTGGAAGTGCTTATTGCCCACTTCTGAAAATAGAGCACCAGCTACCAGTGCAGATGGAGACACCTCCACTGCAGAGGGCCAAAGTGCCACACTAAATGATGCCTGCAAACAAAACCCACGTGGCACAGGCTTGCCTAAGACCAATAGTAATTGATTATTGGCTAAGTAATCAGTTAATCACAGTCGGATATGCATTTGGCCTAGAAAATGCTCACAAGTCCTACATATGTAACATGTTTACATTAACATTTTGGAAAGCTTAGCAGCTTCCAAGTTCTTTTATGTTTGCATACAGCAGAGATCTCTAGGAAAATCTGATCAGGAAGCATAGCATAACTAAATTATTATAACAGACACCTGTATGAAAACAGTCTTAAAGCTAGGCAACTACAATCACTTTACACAGCTTGCTTGCTGCTAATTATATTCTCCAGCTATTGCTGAGTCAAGAATAAAATCCAATTTTGCCAAACATTTTAAGAAAAAAAAAAAAAAGGACAGGGAACAGTCCTGCCCCAAATGGCTTTCTATTTAGACATGTCCTTATCCAAGACCAGGGTAACAAAACATTTTAGCCCTTTCCAACAGCCAGATCTCAACAGAATCAAAACCATCAGCAGCGCATCTCTAACTAAAAAGTGCCACTGAACAAAGCTTGCCTGGCTCAGGAGCAGTAGCTCACACAGTGTTACATCAAATTTTTCAGCTTACAGACAGAGGAAAAGATTAGCTTATCCTGTCTGTCTTTGCATCTCTCCCAGTCCTTTACATTTCCACCAGGAATGCAGGAACTTCAATGGCTTTGGTTTATCTGAAGCATATTTCCAAAGAAAGCATTCAGTGCCAATCTGATCTTGGGAACAAGGCAAAGAGGAGAACATTCACACAACTCACTGGATGTTTCTGTTTCAAATGCATGGCAGCAACTTGTTAAATGATTTCTCAGATGGCAGAAAGAAAACCCTGGAGGATCAAGGCATTATTGTTGTTCTGTGCCTGGAACATCTGAGATTTCCCTGCAATGGAAGAGGAGACCATGGGGAGCTGCAGATGTTCCCAGCAGCATCTCTCTGCAGCAGCAAAGGCAGTCCCTTCTGGCAGCTTCTGGACATGACAGCTGTGTCTCAGAGGCCTCAGTGACACTAAAGTGTTAAGGTCCCAGTTGAGCTGCACTGGTGCTCACCAGTTGCAGATGAGGGGCGATAATAATCAGCCGGACATTCACATTCTGACAAGGCAGTTGTAAAAACACTAGGCACTGGACTACACCAGCAGCTTAGCGCTCTTTCTTAGCCCACTACTAGTTTCTTATCAGAATATAAATGATAATATCTGCTTGTAACTCCGGTGCAATACAGATGTTGTGTTAGGGCTTCTGCCAGTGACATGTCACCCTGGCTCTGACATGATGGGCATTGTACAGATAGGAAGGTAGAGCATCTCTGTTTCAAGAGCCTCTACAAATCAAAAAGCGCCATTTTTCTGGGGATGAATAATATTCAATTCCACACATTCTTACATTTGCTTACTGGCAGTTTAAAAAAAAAAAAAAAAAACCAACAAAACAAAACAGTGAGAAAGATTTCAGCCTGTATGTTACGTAAAGAATCGTACAAGAATGACGTTAGAGTGCTGCAGAAAGCTCAACAGACCAGCGTTACAGAGGTTGGTGGGATCACCTTCACTGTTGCTGATTCTTATTTGCAATTCAAGGAGTCTGTGATAGATCAGACCATTGTTTCTTCCCCTCTGACTAAAGTCTTTTCCCCCCTCAGGGAAATACCAAGGAACAATTAGTGAATAATGCACTTAAGGTATAAACCTGTGGCATTTGGTGGATATTTTAACTAATGCTGACATTTCATTTAATGATATCAAATAAAGAATTATACAGCCTGACTTCCCTTGCACTATTCCAATCAGAAGCAATTGCAGTCTGAGTCTCAGCTGAAGATTATCTTTGCAAATCAGATTTGGGGGGCTGCAGGAAATAAATCTGTTAGTCCATGGTTTGATCAAAAGTTTGAAAGCTAGTCTTATAATGAAAGGGTGAAATCTCGGCTGCAAAGTCAACACGAGCTTCATTCAAACTTTCTCACAGCTCTTTTAATAGCATAAATGTTTCAAGCTAGTACATCTGGGTCTCTGAAACAGTGGCAGCAGTATTTCAAATATTCTCAAAGCCAGCTACTTGGATGGACTTGAATTGGTGACAATAATTGTGAAGATTAGCTTCTCAGGCCAAATAGAAACAAGGCAGGGCCATGCAGACAGGCTTAGTTCTCTCACAGGAAACACGTGAGTGAAGCAGGATGCCAGGGCTCCAAAGAGGAAAAGCTGGAGGGCATATCAGCACACGTGCTGAGTGGCAAAAAATTAACAATTTTGATACTGCAGCCATTCCAAAACATGTATCACTGAATATATAAAGGCAAAGAATAGAACTAAAAAAAAAAAAAAAANNNGAAAAAAAAAAAAAAAAAAAAAAAAAAAAAAAAAAAAAAAAGGGATATCTGGCATGTTTTGGGCACCCAGTAATCAATATTTGTTCCCCAAATTGCCTGAACTGCTGAACCAAAACTTCATTTAGGCCACAGGAGGGACCACAATGGATGCATCAAGCAGCACATACCAGACCTTTCCCATCAACAGGATTCCCCAAACAGACCATTTAAAGCAGGTCATGAAACGGCAAGATAGCAGCTGTTTGCATTTACTTTTTTCTTGTTACATTTCTAAACCAAACTTTTTCTGAAGACAAATCCGACCGAATTTAGATACAATGCTGCCTCTGCCCCAACCATTTTAATCAGTTTGATAAGCAAGCCAGATTGTAAACCAATGCTTCCAACAATTAACTTGCAAGAAATCCTGTGATGAACCTTAGTCTCTTTTCACACTGACTTTATTATACTCACAGATCCTTACACTTGCTCATATACAAGTTGAAAATAAAACATTTTCAGGCTAGCAGACAAAACCAGTGACCCAAATGTTCCAGAAAATGAAATGATATATGCCTTAGCTGTCCTGCAAGGCTTGCAGAAGCAGGAAGAAGTATCACCAAATAACTTGAATTCAATAATTCCCCAGAAGCACCAGTTCCCCTAATCTTAGGAAATTCTGATGCAGCTAGTAAGAGAAAATACATCTCTCCAGCAGCTAACTACAAAAGGAGAAAGTGGGATGCTCTGGAAAAAGAAAACACTGAAAAAAGACCAATACGCTGGAAAATATACATGAAGAGAAGGGGCAGAAGATTTCTCCTCTGCCAAGCAGTACCCCAGGCCAGAGGGTTACAGACCCATCCTGTGCTAATGCTTCCTTTCCACTTTGATGACAACCACAACCTTTATTTTTTTATTTCTTTTAAATACTGGCTTTGAAGTTGCCAGTTATGGGAACGAAATCACAAGGACGCATTACAAAACATCTCTCGATTAGCCATTCGGTCTGACCAGCTGAGCTTCATTTCCAAGTTATGCAAGAGAAGCTGAGCAGGCCCTCAAGCACAGGATGCTGGTGGCCTCTTAACTGGAGCCTGATCAAATCATTGTCTTCCTATTGGAAGATGCAGTCTTACAACCCCCGCTGCTGAAATGGTGCTTTGATAATACCTTGTGGAAAATTGGCAAGAGCAACCATTTAATGTCACATTTGTGCTTTTACTGTACAGCTCTTATTACTTTATATGCATTAAAAATGCATGGGTACTTATAAATCTTTGATTACACTATGCACTAGTACTTGTTACATTTTTCACCTCCCTTCCAGGATAAAATCTACAGAATGCATATATGACATACAGGACACGGGCTACTTCGTAAATTTGAATGCCGGCATTCAATGCCACGCAGAACAACAGCTGTTCCCAGGAACAGTACCAAAACCAGGACGGCAGAATTTGTCCTTTTTAGCAAACAATTATGTTGGAATTGTGAGAGGCAGCCTCAGTGTTTCAGGGTGGTGTGTTTGGAGGCTGAGGTGTCCTCTTCCTCTTTTCATTGTCCCTCCTACAAGACAGAGCATGACTGGAGACTCTTACCAGATGAGCTGTTATGGTTATTTTTTTACAGCTCCAGGCAAGAAAAATACCCCATGAAAGGGACATTCTTGTCAGGATAGCTGAGTTTCCTAAAAGCATGAAACAGTAGCCTACAAACCTACCTAGTAGCCAACATATTTCCCTATTTGCAAGCCATTCTTACCCTTCAGTCCTACTCCTTGTATCTTCTGCCACTGCAACCCTACTTCCATGTAGCCATCACAGTCCTGTACTATTCTTCTTGCCACTCAGTCCTCAGCAATTGAGCACTACCATCACAACACTCCTAGGCAAGGCCAGTCAGCCTGTATTAAACTTGCTGCAGACAAGAGCACCCCCAGGGAACTTCCTTACTCCCTGAGAAATGAGAGGTGCGAATCATCCCAAGGCCCATGAAGTTGCAGAGGCATCTTAAAAAACACACTTTGATAATCTGAGAGAATGAGGCACTTAGCAAGGGGAATGCTAAGAGGAGGGAAAAGCAAAAATAAATATCAACATGCAAAGCAAAGCTTTTGAGGTATACATCACACCGCCTGACAGAGATCCCACTATAATTCCACCCACTGCCTTGAGACTTACTGCAATAAAGTAGTTGTGCTGTCTTCCAGTTTAAAGCTGGTTTTCAAAGAACGAGGTATTTCTCTGCCCATGCTTTTTTTTTTTTCCCCCCTTTCCCTCAGCAGAGATAGTTTGACTGGATTTTGGAGTCTGGAATCACAAGACAAAAAAACACCATGACTTAAAGGAAGGGGTGGGGAAGACTTCTTCAATCAGCCTGGTGGTGGTGAAGCAAGGTTTGCACCTGGGCTGATTATCCATTAGTCTGCAGCAGGTCCTGGTGGAAATGCCCCACTCTGCTTTCAACCCTTGCAGTACTGCCACTCTCCCAGGCCCACCTGGTGCCACCTATAGCCTCCTGTCTGACTGCTCCACCACCCTAACACACACACACCGCTGCGTTTTAAGCTTTGAAATAATCTCCTAGTGCTTAGGTATTGTGCAGATTACAACTAGCAGGCTCTATTGTTTTTCAGCCTCCATCGGGACAGCGGCTCTTTGGAACTGCCTGTTCCATGTGTCAGGAGATTATGAAGAAAATGTGTTATTTCCATGATGGCTGACACAGCCATTTCCGCTATTTATTCTTACTGATTTTTTCCCCCCTATCTAGTCCATTATATGAGCTCCTCTCTCAGTTTCATTTTTTTACAGCCATGTTTTAATATCCTTTAGAAAATGCATGCATTATTTAGCATACTGCAGAGTGAGAATAGGCCAGGTGTGAATCATTTTACTTTGCAGGAAAACAACTTCTCTTTTCTGTATAATTATCAAATCTGTTTCTACAGAGAGCATTTCTTTACAGGTAGGCTCTAACACTTAGTTACCTTATGCCACTTGATAAATATTCAAAGATCACTACATCAGAATTTCCACTGAAAGGCAGAGTACTTAGAAACAGGGGACTAGTCAAGGTTAGGGGAAACAGTCCTATGTGAAGCTTGGCTTCTTCAACAGAAGATCAGAATTTCTCAATAGTTAGAGCTGAATATTGAGAAAAGGAACAGCTTTGCTTCCGGTTCCAATGTTGTCTGAGGAATATCAGTTACCAGAGAGGGAGAAATACACAATTTTACCAGGAGTGATAATGTGTTTTAAAGTGACAAATACTTCTGGTTTTGGACTTGGTGAAACACTGCAGATACAGAAAACATTTGAAAGGTAGGTGACACTATGCAATGTTTCCATGCAGGCACAGTATCATTCCACCTGTGTCAAATTCACCTTAGATGACATTTCTTTTTCACGAGGACATTGAAGCTTTCTCCTTAAAAAATTCCACAGATTTAAGCTGCTGGTGTGTTTTCCTTGCCCACAAAACCTCCTCCGTGCCATGCCCAAACCATTTCAAAGTGCCACTCCATTATTTGCACACATGAGCCTAAATAACATGAGCTATCTAAAGCTCTTCTGCGCACTTCTGCTTCTGAGACATTCCAGCGCCAGAGCTCACGATACAAAGCTTCTTCCAACCATCTCCCCTTTTTCCTTTTAGAGTGGAGGCCTCATCCCTGCCCTCTGGAGCTGCTCTTTGCAGACCGCCCTGTTACAAACAGCCCAACGACTGTGTCTATACCTGGGCAACTTGGCTTTCAACCTCAGCTCACAACGCTGCTTCCCTGCTAGTGCCGAGCAACGCGGACAAAATGAGCAGACTGCTTATGGATCCTGTCCTTCCCAAGTGAGTGTCTTCGCTGCCAGGTTACAAAATCACACACCAGCTTGTGCCCTATTTTTGGTCTGGTGTATCTGGCTTTTCTGAACAGTAGCTGGGCTGGCACAAGAGGAGGACAGAGCCAGACCTTGCACGTAGCCTGGGCACCTGACTCACAGACATAAGGCAAGGGACTGAATTTCCTCTAGACAGGAGGTGAGCTAAGCCCAAGTCCTCTACCTCCTTGGAAAGAACACTGACTACTAGGATCTTTTTAACTGGGAAGTACTACCTCCTTGATCTCCTCCAGCAAATAATAATACAGTTACATGTAATAATGTAGTGTTGTAGTAGGAAATATTAAAAATGCCAACAACTTGTCATGCAAGGCCTCCTGAAAAGAACTTTTGTGCTTTTAAAAATCAACAATCCAAAAAGTGGGAGGTTAATGTGATCCCCTTTGTGCAGTTGAGTCTGCCACATATGCAAGTGCTTTGTGTCAGTTCTTTGTACCAGCATAAGCATATGGGATCAGACACAGATGAGGAGTTCTGAACCTTTCTGCAGACAGATGAATGAATTCACGCTGAAGCAGCAGCACAGATCTTGCACTAGCCAGTCCAAAAATAGTAAAGAAATCCCTTTGCTACATTTAGCGCTGTATGGAAGGGTTTATGTGTTCATTGATGAGCTCCTAGGCTAGCTGAAGTTTTACAAGAGCTACATCTCTTTATTTCTACAGTTAAAAGGGTGTAGGAGTTTTGAATATTAGCATGATATTGTCTCCCCTTTTGCTTTCATTGCATTCAGGAAGGCCGGCTCCACTAAATAGCACATAAATCTTAACTGTCTGTAATCTGTAATAGAAAGATGTTTTTGAAAAAGGGTTTCTTGGCAGACTATTATCCATTTTGTACCACTTTTTCTTGCTTTGTTCTCTATGAGGAGGTAACAGAGATTTTTCCTCTCTTTTTTCTTTTCTTTGGCCTGATCTTATTCTTGTGGCGGATACACAAGAGCACTGATACAATGTAGTTTTTCATTTTGGCAGCTTTTTTTTAAATGGATTCCATAGCATGATCTGACCAGTGACAAATGACCCAGCACTTCCACTTGGAATACTAATGCTGAATTATCTGGCTTCCTGGGGTCTGATGGAGATGCAGTGAGAATTAAAAAAAATTACTGCACAAGAGCAGTGGTGACTGATGCAGGGTCTGCATGCTGAGCTTTTGACCTCAACCGTTTCTACAGTAACTACACGATGTATTGTGCTTTCTATTCTCAGACTCACATTGGAAGCCAATTAAATTAAAAGGCTATTCATTTCATTATATTTGTCTCCAGGACGCTCAAATAGAAATGCAAACGATTCCTGTTCAGAGTTCCCCACATCAGAGAAACTGATATTGTACT
Source organism: Scopus umbretta (assembly GCA_013400535.1). Taxonomy (NCBI): domain Eukaryota; kingdom Metazoa; phylum Chordata; class Aves; order Pelecaniformes; family Scopidae; genus Scopus; species Scopus umbretta. The sequence continues at coordinate 100,703 of VZTL01075053.1, forward strand.
GCTAATTTGTGATAACAATATAAACCAATATGTAATCTGCACTGATTTAAAAGCTGTGCATAGGATGTACACTGAACTTACAAAACACTGATTAGGAAGATCATGAAATTAAATCTTTCGAAGGGCACTTGTTTCAAACCCTCAAGGCAGCTCTTTTTCTTGGTTTAATCAGATAGCTAATCATTGTAACTCACACTTTCCAAGAGCCAGATTCATCAATACTAGGAAACATGGATTTGTAATATTGAACAGTTACAGTCTCAGGAAAGCTTGGTGAAAACAAAAGCTGTGAAAAGGTGGTCGGTAAGCACTTTGCTGCTTTAGAGAAGGCAATGGAGGAAAAGAGAGAGTATTTCCTACTAAAAATAAAGCAAGAATCATTTGAGGACTGATCCACCAATTTGAACAACAAAGAAACATATACCCAAATGTGCTGTTCTCTTAAGAACTGGTCTTATCTCCAGCTCAGTGAGAAATTAACGTTTTTGTCAAATCACTGAAAAGAAATGGACAGGAAACATTATTCTACTGTCTATATTTTTATTCTAAATTAAGCTTCTGGTGTAGTTCCCCATGTCACTTAGAGTGATAGTAATTTCTGATCTGGAGGAATGACCTTCACATTGAAGGGAAGAGAGAAGACTTGAACACCATCCTGCAGGATACAAAATAACAGCCTGCAATGTGCCATTTGTAGATCATTTTTGCAGGCTAGCAACCACAAATTGAAACTAGCCTATCATCAATGGCAGATCAAATTTTAGGGCTTTTATAATGGTCATGGTACTGAAGGCTTGTTGATAGAGTAGATGTGGGCTTATAATGGAGGCAGCAGCCTTCATTGCAGTTTATCTAGACATGGCTGGCAGGATATAATAAGCTAAACGAGGTTGAAATGACAAAAATTTCCCCAGGCTTATGAAAACCTGGAACACTATTTCTAGGAAAACCTGGCAGTTTAGACAAAACTGACAAACACTTAACTCCCTTTCAGATAGATGAAATCATTCTGGGCCAGAATCATTCACCTGCAGTGCTGAAACTTAGGGACCTTCCACCAGGGGTGAGCTTGAAGACAGTTCTCTGGGTTGAGAAAATGAACTTGCTTCCCCTGTTACGATTAAGTTAGTTTTGTTTTCTTCCCTCCTTACTTCTCAGTAAAATTTCAATCAGTTGTTGAAATCCTCCAGATGAAAAATTTAAAGTGAAAAACTTAAAGTTAAAAAAAAAAAAAAAAGTTTCTTAAAATGGCTTGGAAAGAGAAGCAAATATGAACATTTCATGAAGGTCATGTGAGCATGCCTAGTCATACTCTACTGCAATAACTAGAAGGCACTCAATAAAATGAAAAGCAACTGATGTAGAGAGATGACTGAAAGAGAGCCTCTTTTCAACAATGTATTATTAGCCTGAGGATTTAATGCCACAGGTCAGCAGTTTAGCTGGCTTCCAAAAATGTGTAAAAACTCCCATAATGTATTGCAAGCCAAAACACCTAGAGGGGTTTTTGTATGTGCACACATATGCGTATGTATTTATTATAACAGGTGGAAAAGCAGAAAGCAAGCTCTACGCAATAAGGGCCACAAACTCTGTGCAGGCACATTTTTCTACAAATTTCCCTGATGTAAAGTTTCTTGAACCATATTCTGACATGGCTGGAATGGGCCCTGCTAAAAGAGAAGATACTGAATTAGAAAATCCCTAGGTCTATCTGATACGGAGCTTCCAGTCTTTCTGCATCCTTTGTTGCCTAATCTCCTTGCTTTGACACAGTTTTCCTTATTATTGTAATTTCTTTGCAGAACATTAACCTTGAATTTGATGCAGCAGTGATGGGGCAAAACTTTCTCTTTCTACCCCAGTTTTGCAACTGAGATGATGAGGTCTCCCAGAAGGAAGCTCTGTCTTTGATATTTTATTTTTGTTTGGTTCTCTAAGTATAACAACCAGTTTCTAATAAAAACTCTAATAGCTTTTCAAAGCTTTTATCTTTCTGTATGACATCTTCCAAACTAAGCCTTTTCCCGACTGTGAGTTTAATTGAAAAGATAGAAGAGAAAGAGTCCATCCTGGATTTTTCAACTCATTTTTCTTAACTGGAAAAAAAAAAACCCAACCTGTTTTAAAAGACTAATTTTTCTTTATTAAAAAGAAGGTATTTTTGGTGGCTAGAAAAACCTGGAGGGAGAAACTCTAAGTGGAACTCATTGCTGCAATGTAACTCTGGCCAAAGACTCAGACAGATTTGAAAGTGGACTTGATTTTATAGAAGCAACAATGTTCAGTTACAATTGATAATGATAAAAAGAAGTATAATGGAAGGGAAAGAAAACTTGTTTCATGTACAGACTTAACATAACAATGCATTCAGGACAAGACCTGATTAGGTCAGATTACCTCATCTTTTTCTTTTTATGAAGTGTTCTGCTCAATCACTTCAGGCATGTTGTACAGTCCAGCAGTATGAGAAGACCTAAGATCTGGAAGTTTATTCCTGTGAAAGTAACAGAGAAAATACATTTTTAAACACGGAAAAGCATCAGACCATCCTGATGACGCTGGATATTGACAGTGGTAGCATACTGTACCATGCACCTATTCTATTATTTTATTCTGCTTTTGTATTTTTGTTAGGATGGAAAATTAAGTACTTTTTGCATGAGAGTGCTGAAAAAAAGGAGAAAACAAATAATAGACTTGATTTTCTCTGCAAACTTCATCGTTTTTTAAATGTAGCTCTTTCCAAAAATAAAAAGTATTATAAAGAAAATAATTGTTGGGAAGAATAAATCAATGGGAGTTTTTCCTGACATATTCCAGTAGAGTGGCGAACGTGCCCAAACTGTGAATAGACATTCAATACAAGACACCAGCCAGTCTACTGTAACCCACTTAAAATCCCAACATCACGGACATGGGCTTCCCAGCACTGGCAGTCTCATTCCACCCAACTACTTCTGCTGTGTCTCAGGACTTGCTGACATGGGCATAGCCAAAGGCGAGTAAAGAATTTCCATGATAGGGGCAGACAGGAGATAAAGCTGAAAAGAGGACATCCCAGCCCAGCCCCAAAAGGATTTAATACAATCAGAAAATCCACAGGGCAAGCCTGTGCTTATTCTTTAGGTATGGGCTTGTTGTTTTTTTTTCCCCTGCTCCACTGCTGAATGGCTTGAAACTCACAGTATTACAGGGCTTGCATCATTGTTATCCAGGCAATATTAGGATATATATGTTGGGGTTTTTTAATTGGGCGTTGGACTAGATGACCTTTAAAGGTCCCTTCCAACCCAAACTATTCTATGATTCTGTGATTTAGAGCAATGTCTTGACTCAAAATTAAGTTGGATCAAATCTCTAGGTGCACTCTTCTGCCCTTGCCCTGATTTCCACTGCAGCAAAACTAAACCCAAATGAAGAGGAGACCAATAGTGAGAAGCACCCCCTCTCCATGGTTTATTACTTCCACCGAGAACGATGTGGAGACCAGTTCTTCCCCACATGCCCAAAAGATGCTCCACCACCTTTGTATATTTTGGCATAAAGGCAACTGTGAACACTAGGACCTGAACTGCAGGACAAAGGGTAGCAATCAGGGGGATGCAATGTACTCAGGGAGGGGAGGATCTAAGATCCTTAAAGACCATCAGGAGAGAAGCACAAACAAATTTCAACATGGTAACTATTCCTCTACCAAAAAAAAAAAAATCAACCCCCCCTTACCTTTTGTTAATTGAAACACGGTACCTCCTTTTAGGCACTGTTGATTCACATACAACATACACAAGATCGTGAGAAGTAAGTTTTCTCTATCAGTACTAAGAGTAAATTCAGCAGGCTATGCTGTCCAAAGCACCGATCTTCAGTGACACAAAAGTAGGACATCTCTAAAAATAAGCTTTCTTGTAAGGAAGATTAAAAAAAGTCAGAGTCACATCTTCAATAAAAGCTTACTAAAGAAAAAAAAAATCCCCCGAGACTTAAACCAGAAGCTTGTAATGAGACCCTTCTTAGTTACATTTATGGTGCTTTCCAAGGAAAGCTATGGAGATAAAAGGAGTATCACTGTAGAAGAGATAATTTTCTTAGTTTGTTTGTATAATTAGAGGTTTAAGCTATAAGGATCAGCCACATTCTGTCTTGAAATGTCAAATGTGAAGCTCTCAAGTATTCAGATTTTAGGAATTAGGCCAAACAAAGTTTCAAAATTAGAGGGCATTTTGACCAAACCTTTAGTTTAAGGTGTCTCTCAAGTAAGCCGAAGTGAATTAAATACAATTTTTCATGACTGATTAGAGTGTACATTTGACCATCAGTTGCATCTCACATTCTGCTACCTACCAGCTGGAACGCTGATGAGACTTTTTATAACTTTGTTACAGCTACCTTGTGGAACAATTTAATCGTATAAAATCTTATACTACAGATGCACAAGTAAAACAATACCAGCTGCTGGCTTCTGGTCTTGTCATGCCGCTTTACCCCTTTACTTCTCCCAGTGCCATACAGCACATCCCCACTGCACAGGGACCGCCTTTGAAGGATGCTATCTGCAGGAACAAGCCGATTTTTTCCTGCCTACCATCCAAGATGCCCAGTCCCTGAAGGAGCAGTAGAGATGCAGGGCTTCATAGGCCTAGATCTTACTGAAGGAGCCTCCTGAGCAAAGAAATGATCTGGTAATGTAGACTTTTGGGTTTTTTTTTATTGTGAACAGGTAAGTTAATACTGAGAAGACAATAGCCACCTATCTAACTACTTGAAATGATTCTCTTTCTCAAAGAATTCTGCAAGGCTCTGGCAGAGGGCTGCCCTCTCTAGCCAAAGAGCAGAACACGGCTTGTCTAAATTAAGTATTTGGATTTTCAGGATAAAATGGCTTAATGCCGTCTTTGTTGTTGGCTCTACAGCAAAACAATGGAAGATGAAGCAGCACTGCAAACAAGTAAGGTGGCACAGCTCATCAACATGCAGCACTTCTTACTATGCAGCACACTCGCAAGCGCATCACATTTGAATGGTACTGTTTATCTTTATAACCTTTTCTTGCTAGACTGTATTTCATTTCTTTCTTTGTCTGACCTCCAACTCCTCTGCCAGAGGTGGCATGGAAAATATGCAGCAGCAATAGGAAGGAGAGCAGAGGCAGAGAGAAGTATCAATTTATACCGCAGACTTTGTGACTAATCGCTGAGTAGCATCTCTTCAGAATTAACATAATCTCTGAAAGGTTCCCATATGTTTCAGGCTGACTGTGTGCATGTATGCTAATCAGCTTCAAATTATAATCAGGATATTAGAACACAACTTTGCTAAGCAAATGGCTGAGAAGATCAGCAAATATTCCTCAGTGAGAGGAAAACAGAGCTTTGGAGGGGAGAATCTGATTCCCATTAGCTTCTGGCTGATCAGTGTGCAGCCTGGGGAGGGAAAGAGCCCTTGTAGAGGGACCACTGAGGCACCAGGCCGATGGGACCTCTCCCTCATGTCTGAGAAGCGTAGTAGCTGGACTGCATCTCTCCTGTTCCCCTCCAACAACCACCACCACAAAAAATTACCTGCAGCACAGAATGGATGTTGTCTAGATAAAGTCTCCTTGCCACGACTAGTGAGAGGATGTTTTTTTCTTTTTGCAAGCCCCCCAGATAAACTGTACAAGTAGCCTCACAGAGCAGCAAGGTGCTGAGTGATTCAGCTTTTCTGCACAGCAACAGCAGGTCGATGTGCTTCAGTCCTAACAGGTTGGCATCAATCTGTCTGCTCCCTCTCTAGGCCTGAGGACTTCCCTTTCACAGGACTCCTCCAGCAACCCCAGTAGCGCAGCCCCTCCTGCCGTGGGCATGCAACCACGTAGACCGAGTGCATGCACTCCGCACGCTGTCAGGGCTCTGTCTGCAGCACCAGCTGCATGCAGCCTCTCTCACATGTGCATACCTTACATGACACAGAGGTGATGATGATAATTTTAAATTTCTGCTTGCTTTCCGTGTGGTCCCTTTCTTCGGTACATCCTGGAGGTCTCTGCCTAGGAAAGAGCAGGTGTGGAAGTAGCTAACAAGATACTCATTACGACCAGATTTTGATAGAAATAACAAGCCAAATCACCCCCAAACTTCTGTTTCGCAGCATTCAGCTTTAAGGATCGCTTCATTTACAGCTAGAAAAATTACCTGCAGCAGTATTGCTGAGGAACTAAAGCCTACAGTAACATTTAACTTTCATTTCAGCTACTCTACATTGAATATTCCCCTTGGAAATTCAGAGTGGCTACCTTGTCTGTTACATGTGTTATATAAAGACAATCAGAATGAGGTATGTGGGTACTGACCTGCTTGATTTTATTTTTCAGCATTCTCTCCTTCCCACCCCCAATATGCATTTGCGAAGCGTGAAACACATTCACCTTTCCTGACTCAGTTCTATTCTTTTTCAAACCTGAGAGAACACTTGAGGTTGGTAAGTGAACTGTACTAGGCTGGGTCATGTTTTCAAATGAAGGAAAAAACCACAACCCTGCAGTAGATTGACATAATTTTGGTTTCATAGCTGACAATCATTTTTCATCATTGTTTCAAGCATGAAAGATTTAGCAATGGCTGCATAAAACTTCAGTGGCACAAACCTTTGATGTTCTGTCAAGCAGCTTTGCTTTTCTCCCTGTCACACACTGCAGCCACAAATTACTCCCTGGCAATCCTAGGTGAGGATTATGAAGACTATTAGAAAAAGCTGAGGTTTAAAGACTTATTAAAAGTACCTTTGCATTTCAGCAAAATGTGAACAAGCAATTGTGTTCAACACAAAAAGCCCGATTTTCTTATTTTAACGTGCTGATGATTTTTCTCTCTCTCAACTTGATCTCTTTGGCTGGGCATTTTCACCTCAAATTCCAAGTAATCAAACTGTCATGAGCATCACCTACTAAGAGAAAGCACTGAAACAAACAAAAAGAGAACATTAGCAATCTGCTTGTGAGCTGCAAACACATGCACAGAAGCTGAGCAGAGCACAAGTTTTTCTGAAAGGCCAGTTGTGCTACTTGGAGCGTGAACTCCACAAGAGAAAGCTACATGGCAATATAGAATTAGAACACAGAATTCTATTTTATTTTAAACTTCCACCTTCATGAAGGAATGTACCATCTATTTCACTATTAACAAATCAAAGCAAAGCTAAATACCCTGAATTCAGGACAATTTTTTTCTCTGGCGTGAGCTCCACAGGGCTGTCCAGCAGTTTCTTGTGGACGCCAATTTAAATTAAACAGGTAAAACATAACTGACCCGTCACTACAAAAGTTGGTGCTTAAAAATCCACATCTTGTCCAGCAGTCTTTCACCTAAACAATGTGTACTCTTACCTTTTTTTTTTTTTTTTTAATTTGCAGTTTTACTTCATCAACATCATCTGCAGATCACTATGTTCTGTATTTTGCTGTGACACTGGATCTGGGGACAGAGGTACTGTAGAACCTTGGCATTAGCATTGCCCTAACTACTGTTGAGGTTTTGGGGATGCAGTTCTCTGAGATTTTTGCTTCATGACTACGAGTGGCTTTTACCATGCAAATAGGCTTTAGCTGTAAGATGGGGATAACAAAACTTCTCTAAGCAATTGACCTGACCAAGGTTACACAAGGAGGGGAGGTTAAAGAATATCAGCGTCTTCCTCAGAAGCTGCAAGAGGCTTCCAAGGCTTCCTCAGAGCTTTGGAAATCAATACTAAAGACCATTATTAAGATCTTTACATTTGAGAATGATACTTAGGGCTCCATTGCAAATATTTTACAGGAAACTACCCTTTTTGAATAAGTTCTAATGCGATCTAGGAGGAGCACAGCAGTTTAGTGAAAGGATGGGAGGCAAGTAAGAGTAACTGTAGTAATAAGTCAAAGAAATAGGATGAGTTGTCTGTACAAGATTTGCAGATGAGTGTTTCATACACATAATCATGTGCAGGCAGATAGGTATTCAGATCGCCAAAAGCTGGGTTTATCCAGTTATGATAGGACTGAGTAATTCACTCCAAATGCCTCCAATTTCATTGCTCTCAAGATTTAAAGTGACCCCTTCAGAGACTAGACAATGATGAAAGATCAAATCAAACAAACTTTCCCTGTCTTACACCTTAAGAAGTCAAGGAGACAACACCCGCACCATTTCTGTGATTACTTTTTGGTGTGCTAGTACTCTCACTTCTTTCTCAGCATTTAATTATCAAATATCCAAATGAACTCCTCGGGATAAAGCTACAACTCAAAAATTATTCACTGAAAAGAGCTGTTGAATAACATTTAACACATACACACGAATCCTTTTGTAGATAATATCCAATCAGCAAAATTCATTGACTAAATTATACATGGTTAATTATTCACCCATCTCTCACCACACAACTTTGCCCTTCTCCTCTTTGACAAATTCCTAAAATGATCAAAATGCTGATCACAGCCCAACAGTTTACACAGCCTCTCGCCTTTATGTCTCCTTTCCAGTTTCTTCCCTCCAGTCCTTCAGTAAGCAAACCCTTCTGGTTCAGTAATTTGGCAAACCAGTGAAATTTTTACTTGCAATTATATAAGTGCTGCAAGGCACTCCAGTCAGCAGGAATGCCATCCAGGAGATTCACAGCCGTAAAAATGCGTAAACAGCCACTGTTCCCTACCATAGGACTTTTACTGGATATGCAGTCTGTAGTTCTGAACGCTTTGATTTACTGGAGTGAGAAGCAAATGTGAAAACACTGTCAGGCTTCTGGAGCCACTGAGACTGCTGCATTCATGTACATCGCGCTCATGAAAAGCACGGGAATCTGGGAGACTATAAATTAGAAGATCCTGGAGGTGTGGGGTGGGAGGAGGAATCATGAGGGTAAACTTAGTTTGTGATTAGCTTTAAATCCTGAGAAACATTGAACAAATTCTGCCTGTTTCATGACTTACACCTTCCCTTTCCCACTGTCCCTTTATTTATAACTTTCCAGCAGAAGTGCAGACCCACACTCCCCCTGCTCCTGGCTTGCAGCCACTTGGGCCAGCAGGATCTGCCTGCTCTGTTGAGCTCTCTTAGTCACATGTCGTCTCTGGAAACCACTTATTAAGGTCTTAGACCTGATGTATTTTTAATTCTGCTGCGAAGGCCTTACTTACGGAAGGTGCTGCTTTGGCTAACAAGGCCTTCCACCCAGCTGCGGCCCTGTGCCGCTCTCTTTTCTTCCCCTCACAGCTACCGTAATCTCACTTTTTGAAGGGGTCTCTTTCAGCCACGAGAAATGAGCTCTCTTCTCCCACTCAGTTTGCACAGGGCCTGGTTTATATGATTAATATAACAGCTCTCTATTAGAGGGTAAACTGCAGCCACAAAACTCTTGCTGCATAGATTTCTAAACCTGAATCAGCCTGCAGTCTATAGTGACAATTTATATTAGATCCCATGGTCCAAGGCTTTGTTGACAATTTTCAGTCCCGAACCAGCCCCATAACTTAATTCACATCTGACACCCTATTTCTGGACTATAAGATACTGTATAATATTAGGTATCCTCCTCAACTCTAATCCTGTTTGCAGGTGATCTTCCTCTGCATTGATTCATCACAACTAACCTGGGAAAAGCCAGTCCTCATTTTTGCTCACATTCTCCACGCAAGTGTGGAACCACTGAAATTCCCTGCTTTCCCACCCTCATCCTTGCAGGCTTCACAGCTAGGTGTGAGATTTCCTTTCAGCTTACCAGAATTCAATGGTGAATGCAGCTGGTCCTCTTATGGTAGCACTAAAAGCCAATGCTACCAAAGAAGCAAAACCAAAGTCAGCTTTTAGAGCCAGGACACTATACTACACCAACTGCTTATAGAAACTTATGCAGCAAGGCAGGCTTTAAGAGAAAAAAAAAAAGAAAAAAAAAAAAAAAAAAAAAAAAAAATCCCTATCAGTAAAATATCTTTTTACCTCATTTCCTTCTGACTTGTTTTAGAGGTTTTCTCCAGCAAACATTATGAACTATTTTGTCCTGATTCTTTTCAGCTACAGAATATTCTTATGGCATTTTTTTTCTTACTGTAATTCTTTACACAGATATCACCATTCATACCTTCAGCTCCTCAGACAAAAGAGACCTTTTCAACAGAGTACATTGGACTAGGCCTCCTTACTGCAGAGTTGTCCTTTTAATGTATATTTCCTAGGGCTCACTCCTTGGTTGATAAGGAAAGAGAAGGCAGGTGAGCCTGCAGTTTTGAGAGGGGCAACTGAATGCAGCCCTTAACTAGTCATTTTGCAGCTAACTCTCTGTAAGGCAGCTCTCTCCCACCTGGTAAATAGGCTTGTTTACTCTTCTCAACATCTCATTCCTAATGCTTTCGATGTATCCTACGTAGACAAGCAACCAGCTTCTGACCTTAGATACCAGCCCAGTTCTCCTTGACTTCACCAGCATGTGTGGACTATCTGAGGAAAGGATTTCTCTCAGTATAGTATTTACACTACATGCTACTCATTAAAAGAGCCACCAGCTCCTGTTTCATGAGCGAAGATATAAATTCCAGGTCATTACATAAACTGACTTTATAGTGCATTTGCAGAGGCCATTAACTTAGCTACAGCCTTCTGCTCGCCCTTCAGGGGAGAAGAGGGATGACATCTTCTGAAACAGCAACACCCTACTCTCCTCTCCTGCAGAGGTGCTGGTACAAACCAGGAGAAACATTGCACATCTCACTCGCTGCCTGGTCCCCAATAAGAACTTGACCTAAATTCTGTGGCACACCAGGAAAACCAATCCGGATCTTGCAGCTGATCCAACTAACGTGGAAAGGCGAGAGTGCGCCTTCTTGTGAGTAAGACTGTGCTATGTAGCAGAGTCATTTCCAGGACTGTCTCAGATGTCCTGTGCCTCATTTCTCCATCTGTAAAACAGGGTTAATACTTCTCCCTCACACACAGGTGACAATGAGATGAAAGATGTTCAAAGATTAAGTATAGTCCATAAAAACATGACAAGTTTAATTCAGTATAAACCAGCAGCAACTTAGTCCATAAAAACATGACAAGTTTAATTCGGTATAAACCGGCAGCAACTTTAAAGTTTCAAAGGCAATTCAATTCACAGTTTTTTAGTGCTGTTTCAAAACATTAATGTCTACACTGCTACTGCAGTTTGCTTTGCAATTCCACAGCTGTCGAATAGAAGTCATTAGGGAAAGGGGGGAGAAGCTGGAGTTTTTGTAAGAAATGATCAGGAGCAAATTAATTCATGTTGGCTATGAATTTTGCATCAGTAGATTTCAGTGCAAATCCAATTGTAGTAAACAGTTTATATTCCCCCTCTAGCTGTTGTTTTGAGCTATCTTCAGATGCATATTGACCTCCCTGAATCGCTTTATAGGCCGTTCACGTTGCAAAGATTTTCTCTGCAGCTGATACCCCAAGGCTGGTATCTTCAGGCTAAAAGCTGACACTGTGTAGAGCTCACGTATAAGAGCTCAGTGGAGCTGCGCCGATTGATAGCTGAAGGTCTGATTTGTAATTAAAGAGTGCAAAAATTGGCTTCTGAAAAACAGTTCTGGGATGAAGGTGGAGTCTGTTATGAACTCGATGGCTCTGGAGTTTCAGACAACAGCTTTTAAAATTTTCTGTGCAGGGAAAAAGCCCGTAAGAAGTACCTGCTTCCATCACCTAACCAGTCACAACTCATCACCTACACAGTTGTGCCAACACGCTGATCATAGGGTGATCCTATACATGAAATCAGTAAAATATGCCAAGCTGAAATTAAAAGAAATTAATTCAAGGTCATTTACCTAGTCCAGTTACAGCGCAGCTCCAGAAACAATTTCATGAGCACAGATAAGACAGCAGGAGTGTGTGAACATCCCTAAAACTATGGAGACTGTCTTTGGGGAAAAAAGCCACCTTTGGTGGCTTTCCCAGCAACCAGTCCTCACTGAAATCCTCACCTACTACCACCAAAAAGAAATTAAGGAGAACCCTTAGCCTTGTAGTAATCAATTTAAAAGAAAAAAAAAAAAAGCATAATAGAGGCCTTCCTCATGACACTCACTGTTCAGGGCTGCATGTCCATTGTTAATGGCCAATAAAAAATTTCTTCCATAAATTCTTTGTGCCATTTTCAATGTCCCTCGTACTGCTGGTTGGTGGCATGGCGAAGTCCTCTTCTTGCCAGAGCTTTAAATAATGCACAGACACACAACTCACTCCAACTTAGATTTGACACTTTTCCTCAAGATTAAATGAACTACTCGCAGAGACAGACAACTCACTAACTTCAAAGCTCCCTGTCTTAGCTAACAAGAAACAAATTGCTTCCCCAGTGACTCCTCTCAAGGGAGCAACGCAGGATAAACCTGTGATGTCTGCATTAATTCATCTTTAAACATAAAGTGGAAGAGATTCCATTTCTTTAATATATTTTCACACTATTTAGATGGACTTGTTTTAAAAGCCAGTAACATGTTTGCTTTGGGGATATTTTGCATTTATATTTACATTTTGGCTGGCAGTTCATTTTATAGGAGGACCTGTTGGAACTAAAGCAGTTGAGGATTACAAAGATTTTAGAAAGGATTTACATCTGAGGCCACTTTCATCCTGATTTTCAGTAACGCTACTTTTCTCACTTTAGTGACATTTAAGGATATTGGAAATCTTTCCATGACAGAGCGCACCAGCGATCTCTGCTGCCTGAGGAAAGCGGGGCTTTACTGCGCTTGTCCTGATACCGGCTGCCTATAGAGCGGTTTTGATCAGAAGATATCAAAGCACTTTGCAGAGGCGCTTGACTTCATCCTCCCATTTTTGCAGCAGGGGAAACAGAGATACAGGGGAGTGAAGGGAACAGTATTGTTTGAAGGCCAGCGGAAGAAGGCTTGATTTTTTTCTTGTTTGCTCAGAACAAACACCATAGATTACAAGGTGCTCACTCATTCTGTCCTCTCCAGTTATATCAAAGTACTTTGAGACCATTAGTAGGGTATTCCTGCACTACTACCTAGTCTTGTTTTAGGGTTCACTGTCCAGTTACCTGCACTTCCTCCTGCTGCTGGGGGAACATTGCAGCAGAGCAGGTATAAAAGGGCTCCACGTCATACACCAGTTCACAGTCAGCATCTTTTCGTTTAATCTGACAATAAAAGTGGACTTTAGGAAAATGCTGTCAATGGAAGGACCTGAAGCACAGTTCAATTCTGGATGGAAGAGTGTCTGTAAGCGCAAATCTGTAAGATTGTGTAAGTTCAGACATCCATCAAAGCGAAGGAAAATCTTTCTGGGGCTCAGCCGCCAGGTTCTCTTCAGGCCAAAGAACTTCCAGGCTCCAGGCACTCTCTCATAGGACTGCTGTCCTGAGAAAACAGAGCTGTTGTGCTGTTTTCTTTGCTGACCCAACCCACAGCAGCAATACCCAGCGTCAAATAGTGTCAGCGATGACACCCCATTGCCTGAACAGCTGCATCACTCCTAGCCTTTGTTTTGTCTTCTGATTAGCTGCAAGAAATTTGCTATCGCAGAGAAATCAGATTGACTCGCATTGCATTGTCTGGTAACGGTATTTGTGCAAAGGTTCTCTTAAGGGAGACATGAGGTTCCGTGTTTTTTAATAAAGGTCACAACTGAATATTATGAAGTGGTGGGGAGGGGTGGAAATCAACACCTCGATCACTAGGTGAAGGCTTTTGAGTTCTTCACTGGCTTTAAGATTTACTGTTTAGCCACTCCAATTCCTATCATGTGCAAATGTTTCCCATATTAACAGGAGAAGAGTGATTTGTGGGCAGTGAATGGGAAACAGGACATCAATTTAACGGGGCCATTTGGGGTTAGCACAAAATGACAGAACAGCAGGAAGCAGTTAAAAGCTTCCCCCTCAGCAATCAAAGCCCTGCAATTTTGAGTCTTTTCCTCCAATCAAGTAGTGTATTGATGAGAAACCAGTTCTGATAATGACCTTTGAAAGACCTCATTCCAGCCTTCTGGAGTAATTCATTTCTCTAACTATGGCGTCCTAACAGGAGCCCAGCAAAAGCGCGTCATCTACACAATCACTTGTGCTGCATGACAAATGGCAGAACCCAAGGGTAGGAAATTTCTTTTCCCTCAACTTGACTTTTTCTTTTGCTTTTTTTTTCTTCAAAGGGTTCTGATCTCAGCCTGACTATGTGGGTATTGCTTTTTCTATGTGCATCTTCCTCTCTCCTACCTGTCTGTCCCAGCTCATTGAAATTATGGATAGACTATCCTTACTAATTCATCAGTCCTACTGTAACCTAATGCACTAGTTCCTTCCTGTGTTGCATGTTTTTAAATCTGCCTCCCAGATCAAGTCACACCCACATTTCATTCCAAGCTTTAGTTCAATTAATTTCACTTTTTTTGGCAGTGCTGAAAAGAAACTCTCCATCTTCTTATAAAGGCAGATATGGAGTGCTGCACGCCGGCTTTCCTAGGTGGGAAACAGTAGGTGTTTGCTCTCAGTCCCTGGGAGTCATACTTCATTACATGAAAATCCACCTTCAACCAGTGCCACCAAGCCTGCCAGTGCACACTGCATTACTGCAAAATGCTAGGAAAGAATCAGAACAACACAGTATCTTTCAGCTGATTGTACTGATCATTCCGCAACTCACCTTTAGAGATCCAGTTTTCAGTTTTAAGCCTCTGCCTTTTCCCATTACCCCAGAGCTAGTGATATCCATGGTCATGGTGACTGCTCTGTTGGGGAGTTCTGCTCATAAAATGGGAACAAAAATGACTGCCATGAGCTGGTAGGAACCCCAACTTTTAAATATCTCATGTTGCACTTCAATGATTTTTAAATCTCTTAAGACCAGCTCAGAAATGCCGTGAAATGCTGACCCAGTATGAACTCACTCTGTCAGTTCATATTTGTTCAAAACATTGGCAGGCTTTGTGCCAGATCTGGGATCATCCTTCCCCCCTCAGTTGGCAGAAAGGTGACACAGAAATCCCAGAACTCACAAAGGCTGTCCTGCATGCCCCAGCTAATTCACCAGAAAGACATCATGTTGAGTCAATGCCTGGTTCTCATCAAACCAGCACGAGTATTTGGTAAGTGAATACAGCACCCTGCAACTGCTGTCCTTGGAAACACAGTGTGAGTGCAGGGAAAGCTTCCTCTCCCAACTATGTCTTAAGACTCCTACCAGCTCCTTGCCATCTTATTACGAGCCAACAAAGACTGTGTGTAGAGGGGTGAAGGAGAATGATATTACAACTACAGGTTATATTTGAAAATTATTTTTCTAAGCAGGGTCAGCCAGCCTGCTCGTGCCCTGGCACTGAGCAGAAAAAAATGTTTATGTAGCATATATTGTAAAGAAGCTACTGTATGAAGCATGGAGGACAAAGGCAAAAACATACGCTGGCTTCATTCTAAGGCAGCAAAACAACTTCTCCCTTTGCAGGGTCTAGGGCAGTCTCAAGCATAAGCAACTTTTAAAAATAATTTAAACAGTTGTCATGACTGTATTCTTACCTTATGTCTGTTGATTCGGCTCCTGTGATGCCTGAATACTTGTCCTGAAGCCAGTTTACTGTCTATTGTCTGTGCCTGATGAGAGCTGTAATTTCTGATTAGATACTTTTCCTCTGTATGCCAGATCCCTCTCCTTCATTGCTCTCCTTCAGCATCACTTCTCTCTAAGCACTGATGGTGTCCGACTCAAATACCACTACTAGCAAGTCCTGGTAGTTAGGAAGAAAAGCTAGAACATGTCACACCTTAGCTTAAGACCGCAGCCAAAGGGTGATATCCTCACATCTGGAAATACCTTTATATTGTGCTACCCCCACGCTCTGGAAGTTCTGCAGGATTTAGTATTTCTAAGCTTAATACAGTTCCTTGGTTCTTTTATTCATAAAAAATCCAGCCTCAGAAACAGGCCAGACATGCCAAGCTCCAGCCCTCTATGAATTTATTGCATCACAGTTTCCTATGAACAAGGCATTAGAGA
This sequence comes from Scopus umbretta, assembly GCA_013400535.1. Lineage (NCBI taxonomy): Eukaryota > Metazoa > Chordata > Aves > Pelecaniformes > Scopidae > Scopus > Scopus umbretta. The sequence continues at coordinate 116,691 of VZTL01075053.1, forward strand.
AGAAAGCAGATGTTTCCACGTATGCTTTCAAAGTAGACGTGAGCCCTGTCCCCCACTACCTCCCCTGAGTCCACTGGGACTGTTGACTGTGTAAAGACAGAAGCATGAACTAGCCTTGGAAGAATTACAATTCTTATGCCCTACAGGTGTGAAATGAAGTGAATTAATGCTCATTTTCCCTTTTAAGCACAACCAGCAATTGGCTGGAAAAAGTGAGGCTAGGGAACACTGAAATACATATATACACACACATCCATAAGAATTATCCTGCCCTTTCCTGCTATGCTAGGTCAGCATTCACCACATCCAGGAGAGCTTGCAAGCAGCTCACCAAAGCATTGGGTTGTCCCACCCTCACTCAGCCAGTCCTTTCCACCAGGTGCTCCCAGTCCCCCCAGTCTCAGCACACAGGGAACCGCTGGGCTTCGATCACGTGGAAGCCTCTGGCACAGAGGAAGAATTGGCAGCTCAGGGTAGAGAGCTGGAGACCCTCCCAGAATAACAATAAAAGGCAAAATAGGACTCACAGTTGTGAAAAATCACAAATCACATACCATTCAGCAGCCCCGCTATGACCTTCCATCACCGAGAACATAGTAATACAGGATCTCCATTCTTCGACTCATAAAATCAGCTTATTTGCAACAGCCCTGCTTCTGGGAGCTCCCCCTGCTGCCTTCACGCCATGGTCCCCCCTTGCATTTTATGCCTTGCAATTCTACACGGCTGCTGAATTGTTAGACATGATGTCCAGCACATGCTTGCTGTCAGCGTAAGGCAAGACATGGTGTTTCCCCCTCAGGGAAATGGAAACCCTTCCTCTGTACTTACCCTCAGCGTCACCACTGAAGATATCTCCCCGTGCAAGCCCTTTGTTGTCAGGCTAAAACCAGCCATGGCTATTTTTGAAACACTGGTGGTCCCCAAGCAGCACTTAATGTTCCTGCGGAGCTTTAAAATGAGATCTAGAAAATTGCTACTATCTGTTCAAATGTAAACCCTATTGGACCAGGATGGAGGATCCCTGAAGGCCAACTATGTTAGCTTTGTCTATAGAAAACAATTAGAAAGCTAATTTTAAAATGCTACAATTAAAGGCTTAATATAAATGCATTTCTGATGCTATCAACAAGCTCGGCAGACTTCAAGAAGCTCTTTCAAAATACCAGTGCCTTCAAGCAAAATAGCTGGTTTTGTTTTTCCTTCATGCTGAACAGGCTATGGGCAATTTATACACACTTTCTAATCGTAAAAATACTTTATCCATACGATGCATTTTATATGCTATGAATTCCATACACAGACTGTAAAAATCTACATAAAGCCTCATGCTGATTTACCGTTCTGCCTATAGATTCATGGATGAAGATAAAGCATACTAGTAGAAAAGCTTGGGGGCAGGCACATAAAACCTGATGAGCAGGAGTTTTGTAAGATTTAATAGAAAGGTTTCTACCTATATTTTAGATAATCAGATTACAGTGGGATTCAAAATGAATTTCCCTTTCTTGGGCAGTTTTATGTTGTGTTTTGGGAATAATCACACAAATTGAACACTGCAAATGAAAATCCTGGGTTTATTGAGGTCACTAGGGCAACTCCTACCGATTTCAATTGGGCCAGGGCCTCACTTTATGGTGAAGTCTTGGGGAGAAAATAAATTCAGACTTCTGGAAGTGGAGCAGCATGCCAAAATGCCTTTTTTAAATTTTATTTTGAACATGGTCATACTGCCATGTGAGAAAGCAGCTCCTTTCATTGCCTTCAGGAAATCAGCAGGCATTCCTGTTCCCACTGACTGCTTGCAGGCGTGGTAGAATAGGCTGGTTTAGAAGCCGCTGCTTTTCAGAGTGGCCAAATACCGCCGATGGGCTGAAGTCCCCGTCTCACCCCTATGCCAGGATCTCAGCTTCCACCGAGTGCTGAGCTTGGGAGGTCCAAAAAGACCCTCCTGTTTGCAGCAGTCCCAGTTATTTTCTTCACGGAGGTGGCTTGTCCTGGGCTGGAGGCTAAGCAGACTTGCCTATCAGAGGCCAAGAAATCTTGGGTTCCTACTTTCAAGAGCTGAGCACTCGCAAGGAGCCCGTTTCAGATGGGACCTTGCCTTCCTGAGAAGCAGAGGCTGTCAGCTCCTGAGGAGTTTCCAGCAAAGTGGGAACAGAGGGTCCTTCTCCACCAAGCAGGATTTTACCTGTGAGACAAACAACTGAATTCAGCTCTTGGAGTCTTCTTCCTCCCAAACCCAGAAACATCCTATCACTTTTTTCCTTCCACTTCAACTCCTTTTTTTCTGGTGTGAATATACTTCTCTGCATCACTGAACACAGTGCCAGACACTGCAACAGCTCTACCTAACATCAATTTCCAAAGAAAGCGTCCTAGCACTGCTGTCGAATTTCAGCCAGAAATAGAGCAGAATGTCCCTTTGGATGAGATAGGCTATCCTTTATTCATCTTGTCCACCATGTTCTTACCTGTTTATCAGAGAAACTGAGGCTGCTAGCAGCACCGATCTCCTCCTTTAACATACATAGCTAGAGTGCTGCTGCCAATGTAGTCCTTCCTGCAACACATCACATTGATATCTACCACACATTTAAGAGCTGGAATTGTTAGTGCTGAACAAGGTACGAAGCCAGTTCCAAACTAATGAGCAGCACTAGACACTTAAGAGAATCTGGATCAAGAATGCAGCACTGTGGTACCAAGTATAGCAGTAACAATTCTAGAAAAAACAACTTACCTAAAGTGACAAGTTTGATGCCTGTAAACATGCTTTAATCAGAATTTTGGATGAAGTCTGAAGGTACTGTTTTTACTGGGGAAGACTTCCTCAATTAAATTTCCATGTCTCTATATCACGCTGTGGAGTATTTCTTACCATTAGCTAGCAATATCTGAAAAGACTTGGAAATGGACATCAAGGAAGTGGGGCTCCAGCTTCACTGACCATAAAAGTATTTAAAATCAAGTTTCAAATCTCCTGGAAGAAAATTGTTAAATAAGGCAATAGTCAGAATTCAGAATAATATTACATAATTAACTTTTCAGCAGAGAACGGCCTCTTGGCACTAACCGTGTCCTTTTTTCTGATGTATCAGACTGAAAACCATGGCCTTCCTTGTGCCAACTGTCTTTTAGAATAAACACGAGACCCTCCCCCTTCATCTCCACATACTTAATAACATTAATAGAACATTAAAATATTAATGCTAGTAGACAAGGTCTTTCATAAAGCACGTAAATGAATTCATTCACTCTAGCTCATTAGCTTAATCGTCAACCTTTTTACAATGGAACTGATTAACATTTTCATTGTTCTTCCTTGTTTTTTCCTTAGACTTCTACTTCTTTGGGGATCAAAAGATCTCTGAATACATAAGCTCAACAAATATCTGTGCAAAACTGTACAACAATTGAAATTGCTAAAAGAGATAACTAAGTAAAGGCTTTCACAGCTCATGCTTCAAAGATACTGCAGGAAACAACCATTTAAGAACCACTTTTATTTGTATGTTTAATGCGATTATACACATTCATGAGTCCAACAAGATCTGCACTGTGACATTAAAGATACAGTACAATAACATTCAACATGAGGTACTTCATATTTATATATGTCTGTCCTTTATAAATAATGCTGTAAGCCTGCTAAGGTCAAACACTACTCCAGCACAAATGGGTGCTGGGACCTGAAGTTAGCCGAGTTTATCACAACAAATTAAAAAAAAAAAAAAAGAAAACAAACCAAAAAACCCAACAAACGCAAAACAGTTCAGTGCAATAAGTATGTGGAAATTAAGATGTTTACCTAAATATTATTTTAGATACGCAGAAAGTATATTATGTTATGCTCTCTTATCACAGATTCCCCTCACCAGGAAAATCAAACATACAAGAAGCAAAGATGGCCAGGTACAGAATCTTCTGCCAAGACAGAATCTATGAAAGGATCTCTACTGACATTACGTTTACATTCCAGGTTGGTATGGCTGATGCTTGCAAAATGTCAGTCAATGTATTCAAGCTTGGATGCTACTGCTAAACCACCCAAATCCACATTTAGACACCTATTGAAGTGCCCTGATGTCCTACGGTGACTGGTACTAGCCACCTTCTTATATACCAGTACTTGTTAGCACCAAGCGGTGCTCAGAATCAAATCGCGCTGTAAGCATCAAAAGGTGTTTTGGGGTGCTCATGTTTATCCATATTGAGAAACTTTACGTGCACCAGCTCCTAAACTCTGGAACGGACTCAGAGGAATTAAGCTAGAGGTAGCTTTCATCCTACTTCCTCAAAAAGGCTTCGCAACAGCAGCAAATAAAAATTAACAGCTCATTTTCTACATATTACAGCTACACAGTATTCTGATCTCCTAACTTCTGTTCTAGCCAGTCAACGTAGTAGATAGCTCACCTTTATTTGCAGGTAAGTAAAACCCAAAAAATAAATTGAAACGAAGAACCCAAGTCTAGTTATACCAGTACAGTACTCTGACTTGCCCCATCAGCTGAGGCACCTGATTTTTTTCCAAACAACTCCGAATGCAGCTTGCTACTGCAAGCAACTTGTCAATCTGATCATCACTCAGGGTAATTACATCTACATCAACCGCTTGCTGTAAGAAAACTTAATCAGCTGATTAGCATCCTCTGCTTTCAAATGTATTTAAATAAATGGAACTGCTGCTCAGATGTCTAAAAGTAGGTGACCATTACCTCATCACAATCTGAGATTCCTTTTTGAGGTCTCTTCAGCAACTCTTCCTCCAGTCCATACAATTATGCTCTTGTCTATTTTAGGCTGCAGATCTAAATACAATTAACTGGAGGTTTTTGAAATCTCTCTCTGGGAGTTTTCCATGGAGCATTTTGTTTAGATTTCACTAACAGTCTGGATTATGTACATCTGTTACAAGAAACCAAAACATTTTTCTATATGTTTTGAGGGTATTTACATTTCAGAAAGAACACTGCTTACACACACGCGTGTATGTATGTACGTATATAAAACATTAAACACCAAGATGGATGAAAAGCATAGATCTTGTAGGGCAGTTTTTAACCTGGCTCTCCTTTTATTACCTAGAGAGATGATCTTGGCTTTGGCCATAAAGTGTTTGACGTCTACACTCGTTTTCCTTACTTCAGATGGTATTTTGGACACTGCAAAGATGTATTGGCACTTTACGATGGCCAGGGGCCAGGATTCCAACCGTCAAGAAACACTTAGAGTAATAGTATTAAACTGGTAAGAAATCATATGAGAAAAACATTTTTATTACAAAACTGACAAGTGAATTTAGGGTTATGCTGCATTAATGTGTTGATATACTATAACATTAATCTTCAGTCTGTCTAAAGAATCATTTGGTCCTCTCATTTTGTTAAAACATACACAACAAACAGAACCCGCTTCAGAGATGAAATAACTATGAGATGCTTAACAACAGGTAGCGTCCCTCTGAGAAGCAACTGTCCCAATGCAATGGTGAAGGATTTTCTTGTATTTAAATAGTACCTGTATTTCTTATTTATACTGGTTTCCTTCCCTGATAAGGGAGTCATGATCCCTAATATTTTTCTAAAAATGATACAGACATATGACAGGAAGTTTGGGGGGGGTGTGGTGGTGTGGGAATCAGACAAGAGAAAGTTCTGCACTACGTAATCCTCTCATTGACATGTAACCATAAGCAGTTGCAAGAGCTCCATTAACACGTTAGAGAAGACTTCCTCCTCCTCACTGTTATCTGATGATACACACTAAGTGTAATACGACCACAGTTGGGAATCTTCTCATCTTTGTCTAAATTTCCACTGATAATGTATGGTAATAAAAAGAAGAATCTCATATTGCAGGAAAAAGTCCAAGTCAGGACTGGTACATTCTTTTGTTCCTCTGTAATCTACCTCTACCACGTTTAGGAGGAAGAAAACACCCCACCCAAAACAAACAAAAAATTATCCTGCATTGGATGATAGATATTAATACCGATTTATTTAGCAAGGATTCAAAGAAAAGCCATTTAAATAGCAAATCAACTTAAATGTAGGAAAAACTAGGCCACAGGAGTAGAGTTTCAAGAGCTGCATATACAGTTTGGACATGTGCAAGTACTTCCTTGCCTTCGAGATGGGATTCCTAGAAAATAAACTCTGAGGGTGACTTGCCAAACCCACATCCCCCCTCACTGTAAACATGTCCATGCACTGTGGACACGGTCTGCATGCTGTGTAGCTTCCTGAAAGCTGCTTGCTTCTCTCCATCTTCCACTGCAGCCATCCCAAACAGTTGGCCGTAGGAGAATCTCACAGGATGAAGGTTTAAACCTATCCTTTTTCTGCTTACAACTGAAGCACTTCTTTCAGCTCCCATGATCAAAACCAGCTCATTACAGGAATCTCTTAAGTCTGAAGAGCAGACGGAAGAGCGAGCTATAAAACAAGGCTCTTTGTTTTCTACCTCTACCTCCCCAAATAATTACAAGCAGAAAGCAGGAAATGGAGAAAGAGAAAAACAGATCAATGAAGACAGCATTCAGTGAGATACAAGAGGGGGACATCCTCTGGCGATTCACAGGTGCACCAAAGAAACGGTCAGCATCACCAGCAGACAGGCCCCTCTCTTACAAAGCCTTTGAAACTTGCTCGTTCCTAAGAGCTTCCAGTTTAATTATTACACTTAAACTTTATCACCAACAATGCTACAAGTATAGAAAGCCAGTAACTTGCCCATAGCGTTTAGTTACATATTACCTTTACTGATCACATATCTGCAGATAAAAAGCTAAGCGTCAGTAGGCCTGAACCAGACCGGTTCTTCATAGCAAAATGCTTTGTCTCCACACGCTTCCGTTCAAGCATAAAATATGAGTTCGGGAATTTGCCCTCCCTGTACCCCGGTGCCATTTGTACTGTCCGAAGAGCACTGAAACTGAACAGTCACCTTCCCACACTGAACTTCTGTCATTCCTTCTTGTCCAAAATAGCTGAGTTCATTACCATCCAGAATCACACTAGCTGTGTAAAAGGTGTCAGGCTCAATCTGCACTGGATATTCAAACCACACGGGAAAAGTGTTACTAGAACCGTCTGAGAAATATTTACTCAAGTTCTGGCCTAGGATGACTCCTTGTCGTTTGAGTTCAATCTTGGCGCTGTACTCCGCTGATCCACAGCTGGAGCCGTACAGCCCAAAGCCAGCAATAAACACTCTCTTATCAACAGCAAACTGGATGCTGTCACACCGGCCCCTGTAGCGCCACTGGTTGCTGCGGTAAGCGCAGGACTGGAAACGGTGGCATCGCTGAGGAACGAGGCCTTTCCGGGGCTTGCTTACAAACTGTAACTCTGGCTTTTTGGCAGCCGTGTACCAGAGGAAGATATCATTGGTTTCGTTGAGAGTCAGGATCCCCGACTGAGCAGCGCCATTTGCGAAGTCGTCAAGTGCCATGGTAGGGATGCGTATCAAGTACAGAGCCTTCCCGAGGACTTTGCGCTTGTTCTCTATGGTAGCTGTTAGCTCTTGTCGCTGACACTCCACTTCAGCCCAGTTCAGCGCTGCTTCGAAAACAACAATTTCTTTGGCATTCAGAGTCTCCCTTCGGAGAATGCTTTCAAGTGTCTGAAAATCAATGTCACAGAACCCCTCAGACTTCAAAGCTAGCTCAGCTTGGGCATCAATCACTTCCCAACAGCGCTGGGTCAGGTCAGGTTCCTCGAATAAGCAGCTCTGGGAAAGCAGCACACAGGCGTTCTTTGCACTTAGACTGGTCTCTAGAAAGTTGACGCAGGCGCGGGCAAGATGAGGGACGATATACTTCTTGGCAGCATAGAGAGTGGCCAGTACTGTATCTGCAGCCAAGTCAATTTCATCGCAATATATGTACCTGAAATAAAACACATGCATGTAACACCGCCACTTAATGCAAAACATAATTTGTCAACAACATCTGAAAACTGTAAAAAAAAGAATATTTAAATAGCCCCACATTAAAACTAAGCAGTGCTTTTGGGGAACATTGATTAAATCCAGAAAGAAAGTACAAACCAAATTCATCACTCGTGTAAGACCATGGAAGGGAACAGGCTGAAATCTAAGGTGAATAAACCTTCACATTTGGGGTACGTGCTATTTAGACAACGATTATGTTTACAAACTATGGCCCCTCCAGCTCCGTCTTCCTTCCATAGATACTTTGGCTAATGAGGAGCTATATGCCCCAGGCAGTAGCTGCTCAAGGGCTACCTTACTTGGCTAACAGAACAGTCCGGAACATGTTTTACAAAGAGTACTTGGACTGGATGTCCTGTGATGGTGAATGATGATTTATAGAGGTGTATATATAAACACAGGAATGAAAACAAGTTTACTGGGAATAACTAGATAGTCTAAGAATAGAAATACTATCAAAGTGTATCAGGTGCTACCCATCTTCATAACTACTGGGGTATTTTGGGGGGGGGGGGGGGGG
>VZTL01075053.1:128300-141602 GCA_013400535.1 Scopus umbretta
AACCCCTGCGCCGGAGCTCGGGGGGGGGGGGGCTGTTTAACTTTTCCCTATGCTTGCAAAGTAGAACAGGCTTTTTTGCTACAGCTGACAATTCTTTTTAGTAACTCCATTCCTTTGTGTAACATGCGTAGTGACAAATCAGATCAATATGCATTACAGTATACAATGTGCCCAAAGATCCCCTGTCAAAGTCATTATTTATAACTGCCTACATTAGTCTAAACTATGTGTGCCTGCGAGTAGAGGGGAAGAGCAAAACGAGGTAAAAGTTTAAAATACTTGAAACACAAAAAGAGGAATGCTTTAGGCAACTGCTTTCTTTCTGTTTATAGGCAAGCCTAATACTTTAAATATGACATTACCAGTGTATGTATACATCATAAAGGAAAACATAATCCAGCAGATGAACGATGCTTACTTCAGCATTGCGAGGAAAGCAGCAGGCTCAACATCTGGTATACGGATTTCATCTTTGTCCTCAGCAAGCTCTCCGTAAAACATCGCATGGAATACAGAGCTCCCAACAGCCAGGACATACTGTTGAGAAAGGGAAATCTTATTTCATGCTCTAAACCGAAAGCACTGCCAACAAAAACAATGTGGGAGAGCCACTCTGAGTATACTGGGATTCACTGACAGACTCTGCAGACACACTTCAGTAAGAAATGAAGTCAAACGTAAGAACAGAACTACACATTTTCCTTGTATTTTACTCTCATGGGCATATATACATTAGCTACTGGAAAACGCTCATATCCACTACAGAAGTTAATTATCTCTAGAAAATCTCAAGAGTAATATTAATCAGCAACACAAAGCAGCGTTCCTAACTTCACAATGACTGCCTTAGCACAAGTGCACTGTTTAACTGGAAACACAAAGAAAAGCAAGGGACAGGCTATTCCACCGCATGCAGCCTTTTAAAATACAGAATGATGCCTGTCCCAGAAGAGCAGCGTCTCCCACGCTATGTCCCGGCGTAACCGTGGGAGCTCTCTCCGGCTATCCCCGCCCGAGCCGATAATGCAGCTGTTGCTTACTTTGTGTCCTGGCAGCCGCTGGGTCCCACCTGGTGGCCCGACCACAAAATGAACATCTGCCATCAAGTCATTGTTGAACATCACTGCGTTTCTACAAACAGAGGCAGCATGTTAACCTGTGGTGCCCAGTAATACTGTGCTTGCCCCAGACCCAAGAAATTTAATTGCTTAACAACTTAAAGTTGCATGTTAGTAAAGAGAAGCATGTCACACTTTGTTTTAAGCTACTTTATGCATCATCACACAAATATACCAGAGAAAAAAGTAAGGGGGGGGGACGGGGGGATATGTGTCTGTGTGCGCGTGCAATTAAAAACCAAAGCAAAACAAAACCCACACTTATGAGAACTTTTCAAAAAGTGCAAGTCAAAGTCAAGGGCATGTATCACTGAACATCCCCACTAAGGTCTAAAAGCAAATCTTTATGGGTACGCTGTAGCTTCCAGCAACATTTTTATTTACTCAAGACAAACATCTGCACTGTCTGGAAAAGAGACATTAAAATATTTTCCGTTACCAAAATACTTGTCTTACACACACACACAGGGAAAAAACCGACAGAACTGTGTTTTCTTCAGCAAATAAATGAATAACTAAACATATGCATTACGAACATTTTGCTACTTCTCACTACTCTGTTCAAACAGCAAAAATGAACGGCCCTGAACTTACCTCTCTCTGATGGTTGGATAAAGTCCTTGCCAATTAGGTGCCGGAATAGTGTTGTTGTTATTGAGATTTTGCTGGTGATACTGCTGGACAGCAGTTGTATTAGTGTTGGCTGGTTTCTTTCGGGGAAAAATATCAGCAGCCATCTTCTTCTTCTTTTTGGTCTTCAAGGTAATGATTTCATAGCAAACTGGAGGCAATTTGCTGCTGCTGCTGCTGCTGCTATTTCCCTTCTTAGAGCTCTTCTTAGACCTGTTCTTGACCGTCTCTGGAAGCATCAAGAAGAAGGTGAGACATTTCATGTTCTTTCCTTTCTCATCTACCATGAGTATACTTGTCTGTAAAGCTAGATAGCCTAACTAGCCAGAAACATTAAGAAATGCACGTGGAAGCTGTTAGACAGAGAGCAGCAGAGGTAAGAGTTTGCTTCTTTTCCAGCAAGACAAGGTGACCTTTCCAGTGCACCGAGGAAGAAACTGGCTTTAAGTTTGATCCAGTACTTGAATTGTTAAATACATCCCCATCATTCCTGCCAGTTTTCTTTCTTTCCAGATCTCCTGATCGGGAATCGCCTGTAAGCACTACGCCCTGCGAGGAGGGTACGCGCGTGGCTGTAGCACCGGCTTTCCGCAGGGGGCTAGCAAGACGCGCAATAGCACCGCTAGTCTGCTCGGCGAGCTGAACTTGTGCGGTGAACAGATCGGAACAGGGTAGGTATTGCAGCCCTGCAGATGGAGTCAGCCAGCGTTCGGAGCCAATAGCTGAAGTCACCGATAACGATTGGACCCAGCCGCACAGTGACACCTATTGTAACGCACGCCGCTCTGACATTAAAGCCACAGCAGTGGCACGCTTCAGTTAATACGCAGCGCGAAGTAATAAATAGCACGCGCGCTGTGTAAGTGCGTGACTGGCCAGAAGCATGTGTGTTTTAAGCTCTCCGTGACGCTGCCTGCATTTTTACGGGGGAAGCAATAAAAAGTTGAGATCAGGTAGAAAGACGTATTTGAGCCTAGATATTTCCGTGGGAACTATTTCCATATGCAGTCGCTATTAGCGTGACTTTGTTTGTCTCCAGTACTCCCACAAAGCCCTGCCGTAACAGTTGTTCAGCAGAAGCAGGCTGTAGGTATCAGAACCAAATTAAAACAATCAACTAGCAGCAGCAAAGACAGCGATGCAGTTAAACAATCCCTTTCAGCCCAGCTTCTGCTCCGCTGTAACATGAATAGAGATGAGGTCACAGCTTTAGCTTTAACTCCTTATGTTTCTAGATAACATAATAGCCTCTGACAAGGGTCCCAACTCACTAAGCAGTGCTAATTAAGCTAGCTTACACCAGACACGGCTGCACCACATCAGAAGAAAACTTCGAGGTGTACAATCAGATTAAAGCAACCCAGAGTGAATACACTTAATCAATATTTCAAAGCATTAAATGAAAAAATCCAAACGATTTGGAGAGTCTCAGGCAGAAATCTCTCCTTGAGATGCAAACACACTCCGATTTTATTCACAAATGCTTTCTGAAATACACAGGATATCAGCTATGCCAACCAAACCATTTAAATAGGAAAGACAACTATTTTTCAATCATTAGTTTACTTAGGACTTAAATTTAGATCAGATTTCCTTAAAAGTAGGTCAAGTGTATTAAAAAACCCAAACAAGCACAGCCACTTAAAAACAAAAGCAGGGGAAAAAAAAAATTAGGTATTAGGTGTCGACATTTCACACCTTAAAATATTGGGGGGATAATTAAAATACGATTTCATAATTATTTTCAAGTTTAACAGAAAAAAAATCCTCTTTGCTTTCAAAGCAAATTTAGCCACTTCTAGCCTTAATTAGTTCTGTTGGACAAAAGTACAACAGTGAGATTAAAGTGATCGAAGGATGGTGGAGAAATGGCTGACCTTGCTGAAACCCCTGACAGAAATCTGCCACTGACTTAAAGTGAAGCACAGAAATGTTACTGGGGCTATGTACTGAAACACCATCACAACTGCTTGAATCACAGCTGTGGCTTTGTAACACGCAATCTCCGAATGTCTTTAAACCCGAAACTGTAAAACTTAAGAGCAGGTATTTCAAAGATTACCAGGTCTCCTTGTGAGACACTCCATCCTAAGCACCAACTAAACAACCTGGCAGTCGGCCATCTAGAGACTTTGCTGCAGTGGCTTGAGATGATACCGTTTCCAGACACACATCTGTCCTCTCTGTCTGGAGTCACTGCTCTTGGAAGGGGGAAACAGAAGTACATGTGTCCATGCCTCAGCTGCTACATTTCACAACCCAACATCTTCGTGCAAGAATCACCTTCACCAGTAATTTAACAGGAGACGGTAGATTATGCCTGCTGCAGCTGAAAATCCAGTTATCTTCCTAAATACATCAAGAGGCAGGTTATGCAATTTCCAAAGAAATTTTTCCTAGCAAGGTTTTCTTTCTTTTCTTCCCCCCTTTCTCTTTGTTTTCCTTTTTTATCTGCAACACATTGATATGGAAGGGAAACTAACAACCTAAGCCACACTGAACTGTAGAGAGATAAAAGGAAGGAGTAAAGGAGAAAAACCTCATCCCACAGATGGGATGTTTATACCTGCTCACAGCCGAGAGTTTGTAACGGGGACACAGCAGGTATTCTCAGCACAAAATTTCAGTTTGTTGAGTTTGCACAAGCTGGGGTTTTTTTTCCCCTCCTTATGTAAATTTCCAGCCCTTCTAGTTACAAAAATAACCCTTCTGCCACTGCACAGGACAGACGTTTCAAAAGGAAGAAGTTTTAAAAAACCCCTTACAGATACAGAAAAAACATACACTCTTCAGAAAATCTGGTTCTCAGCATTGCAGTTGGCAGAAGGCAAAAGGGGTTAGGAGATTCATACGAGAGATTTGACTTTCATTCCATAAATCCATTTTACAGACTACCAAAGTATATAAAAATCAAGGTCCTCGCACATTTTTTCAAACCATTTGACCAGTACAAATCCAGAGATTATACACAGACCAGTTACGATCACTGGGAGGCTACAGAAGACAAAGAGAATGACAGACGGACTGACCAGACAAGTCAGTTTGGGAAAGACGGGTCGTAAACGTGAACCTGTAGGAGTCCACCATACCTTTGACTTCTGTAAAACACAACAGTGTACAGTACGTCGTGCTTTCTTGGGAAAGGACGGGAGGGAGAAGCTGCAGCTGAAGCATGTTCTGCCTGAACCCAGAAGTCGGACAGGCCTCCAATAGACAAGAAGTAGCTGCACGACAGGATAAAAATCCACCCCAGTAAATAAAAAAGACCAACTGCCATCTTTGCCTGTTCTGAAGCCACCCACCAAAATCTGGCCTGCTCCAGCTGGAAAATAGTGCCGATTCCACAACAGACTCCAAAAGTTCCTGTGAAAAAATACAAACCTGTTACAGGCTTTATACCACCTTCCACTGCAGTCCATGGGCTCAGAAACTAAGTCTCCTAAACCAATCATTAGATGCATGTGAAATGGGGGGGCAAAAAACCCAAAGACTTAGTGCTAGTTGCACTCACTATTCTTTCTCTTTTGACAGCCACTTCCATTTATTTTCCTACAACATAAGTTTTCTTCTTTTATTATACACAAACTGCTAATGAATTCACAATTAATACGTCAGCAATCAGTAAAAGCAACCTATGCACTACTCCCTGTTGAGAGACTAGTCAAAATCCCGAGTTCAAATCAGTCCGTCTCTAGCAAGAGGATCAAGGAAATCCACCTTCTTTCACCCAAAGATCTATCAATTTCTGAAGGCTTATTACGATGTGTTCCTAATCTTCTTCAGCGATTCTCATTTTTCTTCATTAATTATATATTAACAGAGCCAAACTGGATACAGACAACTTAGAGAAAGGGAAATAGAGTTCTTCAAAGACACATATATCTTTATTTTATAAGCAAAGTAGTCAAACTAGAGAAAATTTAACTTAAAGGGTGTAGGAAATTCCGCGCTTAAATCTGAACACTGGCCTAATGAAAATCCAAAACGCCAGAGGTGAAGAATTAAGCAAAGGACTATATTCCAAGGTTGAGATACTACGCCTCAAGTCACATGCCCCTTTCACATTATGAGGAGCAAGTTACAAGCCCTTGGGAATCAGCTCCTGACTAAATACTGTGAACAACTGAAGCATCAATTTTGCTGTTCAAATCCAAATGTGTGCAACATACCCGTAATCCCAGTCTCACTTATCCTTTATGACCATAATATACCTTGACACCATCATGAGGGTTGGCACAGGAGTCTTATTGGAGCCCAACTCTTGGTACAACTTTCAATAGTATGGTACCACTATAATTATGCCTTTCTAAAGATAACTTCCAATCAAGAAATCAGTTCATTTCCAGGGTTGATGGGAGTACTTTTCCTCACATTACATCAGTCTCTCCTGCCATAATGGCAAGTATACCCAAGTTTTCTCTTTTTTTTTTTTTCCCCCCTCCCTTTTTCTAACAAGTTGTGTTTTTTCATATCTCTCATTTACAGGTCCATTCTTCATGTCCTAACATGAACTGGACATTTCTATAAAAAACAAGCTTTCATCAAAATTCCCAATTGTCTGTTACAACTAGATCATGCATAAAGGAATGAATTCCAAGTAGGCAATGAGAAAATGCATATATTTCTTTTTTGTAAAGTTGCCAAGTCTCTCCCTTGGCAGTTATTATGCCTATGCATTATTAACATACTTTGTTTAAATTCTCGATTTCCCCTTACAAGGAAACAAATTTCAGCCGATAGATCCCGATTAACCAAAATAAACACACAATGTCACTGTTTAACAAATCTACCCATCCACTGCTAATTTTCATTGAATTTCAGTTGACTTTAAGCACTCATTTAGAAATGGAATGTACAAGTTCAAGAAACAAAACCAAAAAACTCAACAAACCGCACAGCTGAGGAGCTTAGTTCTGTTTACCTATCTATGAATTCTTTAGTCACCTGGAAGAATCCTTCCCAAACACCATTCCGACCCAATCACCTTCTGCTTCTAAAAGTGCTTATTTGGAAAGGGGACTGATAGCTCTACTCTTGACTTCCTCAAGCAAAAAAAATGCATCATAGTTGACAAAATCTTCCAACCTCCTCTCTCACAAGCTTCTGACTGGCCGTACAAAGTAACCAAGACTGCATCCACTTCTGTCTGGTGCATGGAAATGCTGGCCCTGAAGCCTTCCTCAGTAACGTCTTCTATGGGAAAGGGGGGAAGACAACTAAAAACAGGGAGAATGATGGGCAAAATTGTAAAGACTCTCAGAAAAGCCAGAATATAGGGTAAAAAAACAAAAACCAAGTGAGCATTTCTTTCCCAGAATAGCCAAGAGCTGGGAAAGAGTAGAATAGTATCAGATCAGAATCACACCGTGAACCAACACTAGAAGCTTTAAACCAAAGGCCAAAATAGCTAAATTGTATTTTGCTATAGGTTTTATGCTACACTAGCAACGTACTTGTTGGCAAACACTCTTCTTAACTGCTTAGTGTTTGAAGTGTGAGGATTTAAACACTTTGCATAATATTAACCACTAAGATAGTTTTTACATTTTTTTCCTAAATGTCCTTAATGCTTTAAAGAAAACAAAAGCAGAAAGCCCTGAGCAGCGCAGTCAACAAGTAAATACAAACTCACTTCAAACAGAAGCTTAAAGAATGCATATTCAGACATCTTTCACTGTTTCATTCCTGTATTATTTGCTAGCATATAGGCTATGTCTCTGCATAGCACTTCGTTTTGGTCTCCCTACCAAAGCAGTCTTAATCTTTTAATGTCCTTTTTGTATCTGCAATCATTTTCTTTGGGGTTTGTTTTGGTTTGGTTTTTGTTGTTTGGTTTTTTTTTTTTTTTTTTGTTTTGTTTGTTTTTTTCTTTAACAGCAATATCCTTTTTGAGACAAAGCAATCAAAACAGAATATTATATTTAAGAATAACATTTAGCCCTATGTTTACTCACAAATTAACATCCACTTTCCTTCTGTGTGGATTTCAGTAGGCACTCCACAAACCCGTTCCCACACCAAATGCAACACCTTCCACTGTCATTTTTTTCTTGTTAACTTTCTTGCTTAGCTGCTTAAAGTTTGCAATTTAACCCCAGTGAGAGTTCAGTAACTTTACATTTATGCCCCAAATACAACATGACACAAAAGACTTCTGTAACTGTTGAGGTTTGCTTTTAAAGTTAAAAGTTTTGTTCCCAGCTGAGTCAAAATACAGCTAGTTTATTAAAGCGAGAAAGAAAAGAAAAAGTTTAAAATTCTCTTGTATTTTCATTATGATTTCAATACCATGCTTGCTGCATGACAGCCCATATAAACCACAAACAAAAAGAAAGGCTCACGTTTAAACAACCTACAGTGAACAACATATTTGATCCCTTTACAGTGAATTATCACACATTCTCTTCTGTCCATATGGAAAGAAATAATGTAAAATGCTTCATTACAACCGGAAATATACAATTTTACCAGCCTGCTGAGACATGTTCCCCAATGTCATAGTTGGGGAACTGCAGGTAGAAAATATCCCAGAGCAGAATTTGCAATTTATTCTATAAACATTAATTTGCTTCTTGATAGTTCAAAGTAAAAACAAGAATTATAAATGAACTCTGAGATGAGAAAACCCGCAACTACAAAATAAGTATTCAGTTCAAGGTATCAGAAGATAAACTGTTTTTCTACTAATTTAAAAGTGACAAATTACGCATTCCTTCCCCATCACTACTACTCTAGCTTGTCCATTTCATTTCATGTTGAGTTTTGCTCTTGACAATCTGTGGGGTCAAAAAATAAGTTCTTTCTTAGTGGCTGCCATTTTTAAAATTTATTTCTAAACATGATATGGCAAACCTGAAAGCATTCAACCCTTTTTCTAAGACAGAGGTCAACTTCAATTCTACTCTGCCTCTTACCAAAACTGACTTACAAAGGAAAGATCAGATAGCTCAGGAAATTGGTAATGAGATACAGTGGTTTTCGTCTCTAGGTCACTAATTCTAAATTGACCGAGGTCAACAGTAATCAAAAGTCATTAGCATTTAATGATCGTTCAGTGCCCTGTGAGAAAGAAGCTAGTGATCTTAGTGCACTTCAGAAAAACCACCACTACAATTAGTACTCACATGCTGCCGCCTATTTCAAAGGAGAGATTGGGATCGGATGACTAGAGACAGAACTTCCTATCTTACAGACAGATCTTGCCTATGTAGACAAACCTTTATACGAATTTTAACTTGGCTCAGAAATGATTCGTTTTGAACTGAGTAGTTAAATTAATATAGGCTCTAATAAAGGGCAGGTTGGAAGGTGACTGGTCCTACTCCTTTGTATCAGTGGTTCCCAAATGTCTTCTCGCCCTACACACAGTAAGTCTGCTTGAGGAGACACGAACGCTAACACAGGTAAAGAGAACTCACCGAGTCCTTGCTTGTGAGAGCCAATGACACTAGAAGAGTAACTACCCCACGAGTATCCACACGGGGACTGCATTACAGTTGAGTACGCTGGCGTATAATTCAAGGGCTACATTTTTCATGTACAGGTAACCTACATTCACCACGACAAACCATAGCGCTGAAGCACCCTGTAGGACAAAAGAGGGGGAGAAGATACTTCTACAACCCACACCATACCTGTTCTGTGCCCTGCAAACTTCAGCCTCCCGGGACTACCATGGTACCAGCACCTTCCAACAAGGTTAGGAAAAAACAGAGGGGACTTTTGGAGAGCTTGGTTAGGTGTTGTAATGCAAACGTCATTAGCATCTGTCATGGGAAAACTACATCACGCCGATCCATAGTTCCCTAAACTTCACTAGATGTAAAGCATGTGGCTTAAAAACTTAAAGCAGATCAATGATTCGGCACACTTGTGTTTACAGTAGAAGAGCATACCTGGAACCATTCAGTAGAAGTATTTTAAAGGACCTTAAAAAGTGGGAAAAATTGGTACAGTTCTTGTTTCTACTGCATTTTAAATGACCAAAGAGGAAGATTACCCCAGTTAGCGAAAGAGGAACAGGTCAGTCCGTTGGCAAAACTGCATTTCTTCTCAACTGCTTTGCTCGAGCACGGTGGTTCTCACTTGTCAGAAGCGAGAACCAAAACCCGTGAACAACAACCCTTGCAATTTTTTGACAATCATTTAATAACCCCAATTTTTAGATAGGAGAGACTGATTGCTGCGAATCTGAGCTGCACCCAAATAGCTCAAGGAATGGACTCAAACGTTACGTCCATTAAACTGCACCGTACTGAATTAACCTTCCTTTGCCACCTGTTAGAAGCTGTGGATCTTGCTACTTGCCCTTGTTTCCAGGCTCTCACAGCACATGCAGCTGCTGTTTGAACGTTTCACAGGGGGATAAAGGCATTGCCAAATTTTTATCATAACTGTTTTACAAAATCAGATTTACTTTCCTTTGCTGCAAGTATTTCAGTCACACTTGCCTATTAGATCAGTTATGCTTTCGTATTTCCGTTAGTTTACCCTCCTCTTTACAAGTAAATGGCAGCTACTTCGCACTGATCAATTTTCAAGATGCCCATATACATACTCCTCAAATTCTGTTTTCAGAATATACTTTCAAGCATTAAGGTGTATTTGCCTAGCAATATTAGGATGCCTATCCCAAACACCTCTTCTCCTTCACAATAACTGTTTCAGAGACCCTAAGACATGTCAGAACTTTAGTAGAGAAAAATTAAAAAAAAAAAGCAAGGAAGGAGCAAGTAATCAAACATACAAGCATAATTGAGGGACTGTGCAAGATAAACATATATAAAAGTTAGTTTTATGCATTATCAAGTTTTATATAGTGTGAAAACCTTTACTTTTTCTTGGTATACATGGAGTAGTAGTATCACCTTGGTCTGATAGGAGAGTATTACTGAAGACAAAAAACAAATAGCACTAAGAAATCGACTGCACCTAGGTGCACTTTGTACACGTTTAAGTGCATTATATTACCCTAACGTCACATGGTGTTCCTTTGAACTATGGTCCTTGACAGAAACTGAGCAAGCCGTCTAACGGGGCAGCAATTTCCTTCACCTCCGAGTTGAACTGTACGCTGAGGACTCCAAAGGAAGGTAAAATACTGCAACGAAGGGACAGTGTCAGCCATCGCATGTATTTCTGTTGTAAATAATATGCAGCTAGCTTCAGCTCCTCCCCAATGTTCAAGAGTATGGCTTGCACTTTCCTCCCCTGCCAAGTGCGCAAGGTGACACGCCGTTAAGTAGCATGCGGCATATTGCGGATTAGATTTTAAAGGGATTTTGTTCCATCGGCTATTGCAAGCTTGCATATAAAATCTCACACCTATCGGGCACAAGCAAACACGCTACCTGACTGAAGAGTTGCTTTCCTTTCATACTCTCAGAAAACCCTTGCAACCAAGCATGCTTTGAGCAAACAGGAAGGCAGCAAAGCTGTAATTCCAGAGAATGTAAGTCTTTTTGAAGAAAATGACTCCTTTAAATTGCTTTGGATGTGAAGAGGAGAAACTTCAGCCAGGGTGGATACAGAGTGTAACCTGGTACCTAAATATCCTGTCACAGGAGGATGTTATCAACAAGTCATTCAGCCCTGTACTGAAGTGGTACATGATCCTTTGGTGAAATATTTGTTCGGGATACCAGGTAACCTCAGGATACAGGTAACAGAGCTGGACAAGGTGATGTCTCAAGATGCCTTCCAAATCTGTTTTCTGTAATTCTACACCTTAGATACCCAGGACAGCCAGCAGACATTCACGAATCACCAACCAGTTCACCAGTGTTTTAAAGCGCAAACTTGGTTTTCTTTTCCTCTAGCTTGCCGAGTCACCAAACTCAGATAGGGCAGCAGGATCACACAACAGACAAGCCAGGCCCGGAAACCGGGAAGTCTGCAAATTCAAACGAAGTGACCTTTCACTTAAGTTCCCACCCTGCCTCAGTTTTCTGACGTACATACATATAATTTGGTTTTGTAATTAAGGCACAGGATTGGAATTCAACTTTAGGGCAGAAAACAGAACTGAAGACAACTTCCACCATACAAAGCTTTTAATCTTTTCCTTCCAAGATTCCCATCTTTTATTTCCTTCTTTTGCCTTACCTACCAGCTCTTTAAGATAGAAACTCAAATTATCTGCTGTTTATCACTTACTTACACAGTGCCTCACAAAACAGCACTTCCATGCCAGCTCAGGTATCCGAACATCTGCCCGTGTAAAACAAAACGACAGCCTGCAAGCTTTGAGGAGTTAGGAGAGAGAGTATCACAGGAGAACTATGTTGAATTATCAGAGAAAACTAATGCTGGCCAGGAATGACATTCTGCTGCAAAACTAGTGGCATTTGCACAAGTTCACACAACAGATGAAAACCTAAATTTCTTCTGACAACGCATGGCCTATCATCATCATCAGACCTCTGTTTTAATTGAGCCTACGCTAGCACTGATGCTTTCATCATAAGCATAACAACTGTTTGGTAACTTTAGAAAAAAAGATTTGCTCACAAGTTCTAACAAGCAAGCATCCAAATAATAAAAATTGGTGTTGCAACCTGCATCTTTTTTCTCAGCCTTAAAGGGCAAGCTAAAGGAATTCCATATTGCTTCTGAAAGGTGTTGCCTTCAGGGCAGAGCTGAGGATCACTAGAGGGGAAACACAGGGAAAGCTACTGTGCAGTTAGCTGCAGTGTACTTACTGTGAAGGATTAAAAAAAAAAAAAAATAAAGAAGTACTGCACTCTACATTCAACTTTGGCAATCCTGCAGGACTTCTTTCAAATGAATAAGGTCCTAGGAGATTTGATTTGCAAAGTTAAATCACCCAATGAAGCCAAGATACTATGCATCATGACATACTGCACCCACCATATAGGAAATGGCGAGACCAGTTATTTCCCACCAAAATAAAAGCTATTTTAAACCCGACTCTAGCCTAAGGCAGTTAAAGTAGCATCAAATATAGTATTGCGTACCTATAACCCAACGCCACCTCTCTCTACGAAAGAGCCAAATGAAAAGCCCAGGACACAGATTACAGACTGACGTATAGATTACATGCGGAAAACAAAGTGAAGACTAACAACAATGCAGAAAACCTGCACCAGCACCCTTCGGAGAAGGCACTGTCAGTCTTTGCTGTTTTCATTAGGTACGTTAGCAATCATCATTTTAGGAGCACTTAACTTCGTAACTTCAAACTTTTTCCTACTTCAAGCGAGAACAACCCACTACTCCCTCCTATTTTTAAATGCACCACCACTCAGGAAACACTACAGGCAAATGAATTTGGAAACTTAACCTGAAGGTTACCACAGATGGACTTTCTTGAAGCAAAGCAAACAAGAAAAGAGTGAATTGTAAAGGTGTGGGCCCTTAACTGAAACTACTCCAGCCTTCAGACAGATGTTCCTAGGGAAGTTCAGCCAACTGCACACGGAAGAGGAGATGGTATTTATGCCAAACCGGGTGCAATTATTAACTGTTCCTCTAGGAGTTTTATTTAATTGATACTTAAAATACTTTTGTTTTTAAAGAGGCATTACTTTAAGCG